>APFE031173417.1:0-10584 GCA_000404065.3 Pinus taeda
AAAAAATTAAGTGATAGGGGACAACCTTTCTTAAGAATGGTGTTGCATTTAATATTTTTAGACCAAATGTCAATGGTTTTAAGCTTGGAAAAACATTCTCATATAACCTGGCAACAAAAACCCTCAACTCGATAGGAACCATTATCTCATCGAGTCTTTTCCATAGCTTCTACTAAGGAACTATGTCAAAAACTTTTCTGAAATCAACAAAACAATAGAAGAGACCAGTTTTATTGTTTTGACATTACATGGTAATGGCCCTAAGAGTGACAAGGTATTTATAGTGGAGAGATTCCTTCTAAAACAAGCTTTCCCATTTGCTATTTTACCATCGATTTCAAGCTAAGTTTTAATCTTCATCTTCAAAATGAATGCATCAAATTTGGCTAAAATGTATCTAAACGTAATAGTCCTATAGATTAGAGGGAACAATTTTATTCCCACTTTTAATGATAGGCACAATGAGGCTTTGTGTCCACATATTAGGTAAGTCATGCTTTTCTACCAAATTGAGGAGTTTATGTAGATGCAAGATGACAATGGACCTTTTCATTTGGAAAATCGTAGCTTGGTAACCTTCAGTATCCCTAGCTTTCCCAATAGTAATCTTATTAATATCAGACTCTATGTCTTCCAAATAAAAGGTATCTTCCTTTATAGGAGTGTTTCTGATGTTGTCCATGATGTCTGGGGAGTCATAATTTCTCTTAAGATAGATATCACATTTGTTTAAGGGAATCAAATTAATTTCTTTCAATTTATGGACAAGAATAATCCACCATAACTTTCTAGTACCAAATTTAGAGAGGTTAAGAAGACAATATTGCCTCTTATTTACATAATACTTTTTCTTCTTTTTTCATAAGAGCTTTGTAGGCACTGATGCTTTTACACTTAGTAGTCCCATTAGGAGAATCTCTAATCCTTTTTCTAGCAGAATTACATTCATTATCATACCACAAGTTAGAAGTTTTATTTTCCATTTTATATGATACCTTTGTAGAAAATTTGTTAATGATAGTGGAAAGGGTAGTAGTAAAATAATGGTACATGTGATAATGTTATTATTATATGTTAAGAAACCGAAATGCGTCCTTGAATATTTTAGTAAGAGATCCCTTTTTCTTTTGTCAAAGTGAATATGCCTTTGTCTCTCACCATTATTTTGCATTTGATTGGTGTACATATCAAGGTTAAGGGTTAAGGACAGAGGTTTGTGGTCAAAGTCAAGATCATGGTCATTTAGGAGGTCAAAATTAACAACAAGGTTGATAAGATGGGTATCAGATATCACATAGTCCAAAACATTGTTTCCACATCCATCAATACATGTCATCTAGCTAGAGGTAAGCCACTTGTGAATCCCATTACAAATAATCAGGTCCTCCGAACTAGAAAGCTTTATTTTCTCAGTACCAAATAGGTTCATAGTATTGTCTTCACAATTACTTTTGAATCGACTAGATAAGGCACAATCCTCATCAATCCATAAGGGGTTAGGGTTATATTTATTACTTAATAGATTAGTTTGGCTAGTAATAGTTTGAGCATTGAAGTATCTAAGGAGAAGGATATTTCCTTCATTCCTTAGATTGTGGATATCATGTTATAAGGTAATGAAGGGGTATTTTTACCTAGGTTGTTCTTCTTATAAGAGGTATAGTTGATAGGAGTGAAATAACAAATTTCAAGAAAAATACTATTGTTATTAGAGTCAAAGATTTAAATCCAAACATATTGATTAATGGGGTCAATCTTATGAAGTTGAATATGAGAAGAAATGTTATGTTTTATATAACAAGTTATACCACAAATGACCTTTCAAGAGGATTTCCTATTCCAAGTAGAGCAAAGAATAAATCCATCAATGTGGGAAACCCTACATTCGTCATGTTCCCACGTTTCAACTAAGATAATAAGATAAATATCAATCAGGATCCATCTTAACATCATACATTTATACCATGGAAAACCACAACATTTCCAGAAGAGGATCCATAGTGCTTCTAAGTCCTATTTATCACTCTTATTTTGGACTCTTTCTCTAATAATATCTTTCCTATTTCTAATGATTTCCCATTTTCCTTCCTTTCTTGCATCCTTTACCTTTTGGACCTCTTTCCTTAGTTCGGCTTGGTCTTCTGGGATAAGATATTTATTTATAAAGATTTGTGACCCTTTTAGACCTGGATATTTACTAAGTATATCTAACTTGTGGTGATTGAAACTTACTTTAAAGTGGATTCATATATGTTTATGCTCAATAATATTTCTCACCCTTTTTTATTCTATTAGATAAGATGTTTTAATTTGTGAATGAGCTTATCCTTTTTCTTTTACTATTTTTAACGTGCCCTTGTGATTTTTCTCTTTTATACCAATGACTATATGGTTAAGGGATCTTTTCTGTCATTCATTATCTAGTTCAATGAAATTTTTTCATTTCCCCTTTTATGGCTTTGATATCTTGTTTATTTGTTGTGCTACTTAGGGATGAATTATTATCTAGTTTTCTTTTAATTGTTTAATCTCGTTATTCATGGTGTAATTTGCTTCGCCATTGATTTTATTTTGTGTTTTAAATATTGCATCCTATCTTTCAATCTTTGGATTTTAGTCTTCAATTATATAATTTTATCTTCTAATGATTTGTGATTATTGCTAAGTATTTTAGATGATTTTGTTTTATGTCCTGTAAGCATTGTAGAGGTTTCTTTCTTGTGTTGCTTTTCCCTTTCTCCACTTTGTTGTTCTAAGGATTACTTTTAACATAAAACTAATATATTATAATAAAAGCAACTAAATCTTCCCAAAATTTATTGAATTATGAAAATTCCCATATCAAGGTAGAAAATATGTTATTTAATTCGTAATATTTAAGTGGCATTTATATCATTGATAAAAATATTTCTTAACCATTTAAAATATATTATAAAGTTCCAACAAATTATTGAGTAAGAGGCACTCTCTAGCCTAGTATGACAGATGTCATAATTTCCTTTAAGCATTTTTACCTGGTGAAATCACTGAAACCTAAAATTAAAAAATTAAAAATAATAATATAATATATAATATATAGTTATAATTATAATTAGTATTTATTATATATAGTATATTAATAATTAAACTGATAAACCATTTAATTCTCCATGTACGAAGCACCTAGAGCATAAAATCAACATAAATAATTTAATTTTTTAATAATTAAATTATCATAAAAAATTAAATTTAGTTTAGTCATTAATTTAATTTTTTTTAAAAAAAATCATATAACAAAATATTAAAGTAATAATAATAAAATTCTAAGATATAAACCACCAATGGGTAACTCTACCTTAATGTAAACCATTTAGTGAAAGGAAACAATTAATTTAACTTTCACTACAGTGACATTGTAAACCATGGCTATGCTGAAGGCTAATGGAATTTAAATGTTTTAAAGTTATTTTAATTTTATTTAAAAAACTCCTCTATGGAAAGCCATGAAATTTATGGGGAAAAGATACTAAATGAATTTTTTTTCACTTACCAGAAAATTAGGGTACAATTACTCCATTTCCTAGAGATAAATCACCTTAGTTAGGAAAAGAGGCCAAAAGGGTATTAGAGGAACTCGGGGAAATTAAGATGGGAGAGAAATATGATTAATATCTTGAATGGGAGGCTATTAAGGGAAGGCAAGACATTTCTAGTTACGGAATTCTTGAGTTGGTTGGGCAAGTGGAATCCCTAGGTTAGACTTGTTGAGCCTGTGAGCTCCTAGGCTAGAATTGTTAAAGTCTGAGATGCTTGTGGACGTACCTTGTTAGGTCTTTATCAGACAACTATTATGGAAGTGGAAAGCTAGTTCGGGGAGAGAAATGGTGGTTCTCGTTGTCATTAGTTGGGAGGAGTGGTCTTCTCCTCTATAGATTTCCCAATAGAATGACCTAAGTAAGATAATTACTTTCATTTGTAAATTCAAGAACATAGAATACTATTTATATTTATTGTAATGTGAAGTTTCTGCATGTCTCTACATATTATTTATAAAGAAATGATATGTTTTTCCTGTAAAATAATTTGTGAATTTGTGGCTAGCTTGAGTAAGCAAAGAAAGGAGAAGCAAATAAGTACTGCATAAGTAATTTCTCATTTTGTTGGTTGATGTATTTATGACTATTACCAATTTTGGTTGAATTATGAAATGTTTTTGGAAAGATTATGTGAACTATGTTTGTTATTGGAAAGTAGGGTTGTGGATGGTAAATATTGTGTGCAAGTTGAGGTGGGGTGTTAATGACTATACTTGGCTTTAAGGGGCATAACTAAAAATGTAGAGAAAAAATAATAGTGGAATCTAATCAACTTTGTAAATAATTTGGTTAGTTGCCAAGCCTAGTCGAGAAAGTCAACAACCTTGAAACAATTCTTTTCCATCACAGTGTAATACAAAAAATAATTAGCTTAAGAAAAACACAAAATTTCACGCAATGGTTAAGAATATTGGTAACCGAAAACTACTACCTTATTAATTATTTATTTAACATGACAATGGAATATCCTTTCCTTGTAAGAGAACTCGAGTTAATTACTAAGTAAAGCTAGGTTTCCAACAACTTGAGAACAACCCCTCATCTCTACAAGATTCCATTTCAAATAAAAAAATACAAATATCGAGTGTTGGACATTTGTAAATGAAAAACAAAAATGTCAACTAGAAATAATAAAATACAATTATACATTATTATATATAGTGAATAAAATTTGGGACCCAGATAAACCTTGAATACCTTGTGGAATCAAAATATATATAAATATGAATAAATAGAAGAAGGAAAATACAAATATTTTAACTCTCTTGGAAAATTCCACACGATATGAACCATAGAATTGTAACATCAACATAAAAGAATAAATTAAGGAAAGAAATAATAAATCTTGCAATGGCAGAACCAAATGGAACCATGAATAAATTTACAATTTCCTTTAAATACTTTTTTAAAAGTAAAGATATAAGAAAATACCTATAATAGAAAGAAAATATATGACACTGGTTAATATACAATGAAAATACTATTTGGCATAAATGAAGAGTAGCATAGTACCAACATAACACTATAATTGAAAAACGGAGATGGAAAGTGATACATAGTTCTCAATATAAATGCAAAATATCAAATAGATGCACTTCATATATCTCGAAATTCCTAAAATATATAGAATTGGACATCATCATGTTCCATATATTAACAATACTACAACTAGAAATGGGTTTTAACATTAAATGTTAACTATCAGTCTAAAACCCAAAATAATTCTGACATGATGGAAAAAGATGAAAAAATAAAAGGAAGCTAGAATATTCATTTAGTCCCTCGACAATTCGAAGCACCAAAGAGTAGGACGAGTGTCTCACCTATCGGACAACATGGATACATGAAAAATGAACTAGGGTTTATAATCAACCCCGCACAAAGAATTTGGAAATGAATAAGAGAAATAGGTTAAGGAAGTTTTACGTAGATAGAAACCCTTTCTCTTTAAAATTCCTTTGCACCTAGAGAAAACCCTCTACTTAGATTTTATTTCATAAGTATTATTGCAAACAGAGAAGAAGGCTTCCAATATTATAGAATAAAAAAATTACCTAGAGGAAGGGAGATCATGAAAACTCCATTAAGTTAGTGTAGGTGTCAAAATGACGAAGTAGGATAACTATGGTGAATTACCCCTTCCATTACTTGTGTCGAAATAACTAAAATGTATAATATTAAAGTACGAATTTAGGTAAAAGATACAAACATTTTATGAAGAGCAAAAAATCAATGAAAATCTAAGTTTGAAAGTAATAAATTTACAAAATCTAACATATACCTACTATTTCTGCAAGCCATGGTAGAGACAAACACTCTTGGGAAAAACTAAACCCTACCCTTCAAGAGCTACAAAATTATTTTCTGCCATATAAGGCCAAGGAAATGAACAGTTTGTGGCATCGGGAGAGTACGGTGGTTAGCCTCTAACTACCATATCCACTGAAATTCATCAATCCGAAAGTAGCTATCAATGGCCCTTGATGTGGCATCTCACTAATTTCAAGGCTAATGTGAGGCAAATTTGAACTCAAAGGGTTGATAAAGTATCGTATATAATTTCACCTTAGATATGTGACAAATAATGTGTATTCTTGCATGTGCATTAATCGTCATTCATGAACCAAGTTACATGTATATGGATGAACTCAGTTAATGAATTATGTGCTAGGAATATGAAATCTATGACCCCACAACCTGATAATAATAATGTGGTTAATAAAAATAAAATTTACATGGTAACTTAGATAGAAAGTAATTTATAACCTTATATTCCAAGTTTGTAATAAATATATATACCAAGGGTGATTATGATGAGACTAATGTTATATGTGATAAGTTAAAAAAAACAGGGTATGTTAAAAGTGGTATTAGAGCTGAAGGGTTCAACATTGTGGTATGTTTAAGGGAAAATAGTAACAAATTGTTTTGTGTTCCATAGAAAAGAAGATCTAAAAATATGGAAACTTCGCCTACAGGGCCAAACTCTACACTCTTACTTAAATCAAATATTGAGATATGGGTGAAAACGGGGGAAGAACTTCAGTCCATATCCACTATGTTGTTTTTAACGATTGTAAAATGCAAGGTTGAAATCCCTAATTAAGAAGTGAAAACATGAAATGAGAAACCAAATATGTTTCTATGTTATAAATCCAAGGCAAAAGAAGTGAAGAATATTGTTATGAGTATGTTGAGATAAATTCCATTACATAAGTTAGGTTATCAAAGTACTAACCAAATTATTACTAAGGTACCCTTACCTATGAAAACTGATATGTTGGGAGCCTAGGAGAACGGACAACTATTTGGAATATTTATTTAATGACACATAATTGTTAGTAAATCGTATCTCATCAGTTTTGGATAGTGAGGAGAGAGAGAGAAGATCATGAGTGATGAGGAAGAGGAAGTTTATGAATAGAAAAATCAAAAGATATATATAGGAGTAAACTATGCATGGTGACATTTCTCATACCACGAATATGTTTAGAAAGGAAGGTGAGGGTGGTTCATGTGAAATCACCCTGAAAAGTTTGGGATTATCTAAATAATGATTACCTGTTTCTAGTTGTAAGGCCCCTTTGTTAATTTGCAAAATTATGTTTTGTTACATAATTTTATGAGATCAATAATCATAAATATGTTTTAAATTAAAAATATATGATGGATTGTTAAAGAAGAGGATAGATACGAAGGGGTAAAGATTCTATTGGCACATAATACTTAATTATTAGGTATAACTGTGAAGTAATTACCTAAACGATGTAAATTGCCTCCTTAGACATATACTAGATGAGTAACCAAGAACCTAGCTAAGGTAGTGAATGAGGGAATAACAAATAAGTATCAAAAGAAAATTTTTCCTATTGGTAGTGTTCAGAACTAAAGCCTATTATAAAAATTATTTATGTTAAAATTATTGTGCAATCTTTAGGTTGTGTCTAACTAGTTGTAAAATGTTTTGATTAAAAAAAATAAATTTTGATATGACACTGTCGAGATGATGAATTCTTGAGCTGGTTGGGTAGTGGAATTCCAGTTGAAGCCCGTGTGCTCAGTTTGAGAATCCTAGACTAAGTCTTGTTCAAATAAGATAGTCTTTCATATTAAATTGTGTAGGTCACTATTTTGAACTATCCTGGAGGAGAAATCAGTTCAAGGGAGGAAACTTAGTGATATGACTAGTCAAGTAGCTTGGGTGTAGAACCCTTCCCCCTTGTGAATTTATGTCTAATTCGCAAAGAAACAAAAAGAAACTAGAGCAACGTTTTGAAACACTCACAATAGGAAGTGCATTAGAATATATTGGAAACCCGGTAATACATAAGGTCAAAATTTATGGCACCGAGGAAGTTGTGCATGCCTATATTTAACAAAAAAAAAATTAAAGATTGGGTGAGATATAGAACACTTATGATTACAAAATATACGAGTTAATTGGAATTATCTTTAGTGATTGATGTGAATGATTGGAATCCTTTTTAGTAAACTAAGATTTAGAAAATAATATGGTGAACATTGATAGTGATGAAAAAATATTATTATATGTATTACTTAGGTATAAATAAGACGAATACAGTACTAATTAGTTGCTACAAATGAGTTCAAATTTCATGACTAATGAAAATAAACTGGTAAGGGAATTAATAAATGTTTTACTGAAAAACCTCTTCATGAAGGGTGTAAAAAAGGATTGGTTACAATAGTAAGGTAAAAATTGGAGAATTATTTATTGTTTAAAACCATCAAATTGGAGCCAAGAAGTGATAAACTATCATAATAACTAGATATGGAAGTAGACCAGTCTAGGGAATAGTGAAGTGTGCAGTATATTTGATATTTTTAAAATGGAAGTGACATAATAATAGTATTTAGGTCACTCCACGACACCAAATAAACATGGAAGACCTTCATAACAGTGCTACTAAGAATGAAAATATACTAGCTTTATACTAAATTTAGCAAGCTTTAAGTGAACATGATTACAGTTAATTACAAAATATGTTAAATTATTAGGAAGGAAATGCAATGACTCTAGGGATATAGAAAAGAAATCTAAATAGCTTATGAAATTCCTGTATATAATGGACGTAGGGGGAAGCTCACTATTTTCATGAGTCACATACTCATAATATTGAATCATGGAATGCTTAGTTAATTATTCTAATTTATAACTACCTCGGAATTGGAAAGGTTGACTTTGATTGAAAATAAGATGACCGAAAAAGTTTGATTTCTTGGAAATGACTATTAATTCTAATTCCAATATCTAACAATTTTATCTGAAGTAGAACAACACAATAAACAAGAATAAATATTGGATAGAATCTATGAGAAATCTAGCAGATATATTAGGTAAAATTGTATAACTGAAAACTACAAGTTGTTTTTAACTTTGTCATTGTTGGTTTGAAGCTTTTCTTTACATTATGGAAAATAGCATGCGACGGAAAAAGGATAGTATAAGAGATTATGTATATATAGATGTATGATAAGATACACATGAAAATGGATGTGTATATTTAATACTCTCAAGAATCTATTGTCCTAATGATACTTGAAGGATTGATGCTAGATATAGGGGAAAAAAAGATTAGAAAATAGGAAGATGAATGAGTAAGGTAATTAAGGCATTGTGGCATATAATATTATGGAAAAATTAAAGCAATGATAAAAGAATGTGGGTAGTCTATTAACAAAAATGTTACATATGTATGTTAACATGGAAAGGGCAGCATATGACCACCGAATGATACCATAGGTAATTACTTAAGAAAATTTAATATGATTTTTATAGACATAAGTGAAGTCTTTTCAAATGATAGATTATAATGAACAAATTCTTACGAAACCAATATGTCAAGATAACCACCCTAACATGATGTTTTGAGGCTACTGACAGGAATGTAAGCATAACTAGTGAACATGTAACCTCAGGCACTTTCATCAATCATTTTCCCTATACAAATGGATGCAAACCCAATGAGGATTTTCGGAAGAAAAAAATCATGGGTAAGGTGTGTCAGAACTGTACAGTTGTAATATTTGGTAATGTAGACTTCTTATTATCTTTTATTAAACTTAAGCATGTCGTATTACTCTCGGTTGTGCCCTATAATTGTCATAGTATAATGGAAAAATAATAAAGGAAGGGTATTGCATCAAGGAAAACCTTGAATTATAAAACCCAAATTAAGACTTCTATAAGAAAACACTAGTGGATATATAATGTGGTTAGGACCAGGTACACTTGAATCAAGGACAAAGATAATATTTTCCCAAATAGTAGGAAGTTGAAGTAATTGTCTTAGAATGTTGGTAATGTTTTTTATGGGGTATTTGGTATCACGAAATTATGTTGGTGTCCAAAGAATCGATGATTAGTTGCAAGACATCATGGAGAAAAGGTAAGAAAAGTATTCCTTTGAACTTAAATAAAAGAAAATAGAAAAATGATGATGATAATAAGTATGATTATTGTGGGGAAGGTATAATAAGATAATTATTTATTCCCATGTTGGGGAAAAACTAATGTTTATTAACATTGCATCAAACCTCACATGTCAATTATATTAAAATAATATGTTGTTAGATGAAGTGAATAACATGTTGTGAACAAATATGGAAGAAAACGATTACATATAACTTTCATCAACAACCTGTAAGGTAGGATAATAAATTCCAAAATTGAGGGAATGCTACAAATTGGACTGTTAGTGGGTGCTAAAAGAAAATAGCAAAGAAGCTCAAGATGGGCATAACTAATTTTACTTGGGTAATTAGACAACAATATAGCCACCTTGAATCTAGTAGGAAAGGAATTGATCCTAAAATGTACTCATGTATGAATAATGCATATGTAACATTTGAATTAAAAAAAAAGAGCATAATAATTCTACCAAGTATGATAATGCACTAGTTTTAATCTATCATAAATGAAAGGAACAATAAATGGTTTCTAAAATTCTATTATGTAAGTAGTGCAAATGGAATTGGTACTCCCATG
>APFE031173419.1:3208-14010 GCA_000404065.3 Pinus taeda
GGCGCTGACTGGCTCCACACTCTTGGGCCAATCACAATGGATTTCCAGGAGTTGTATATGATTTTTAAGCAGAACAACCACACACATACCCTCCGTGGACTCCAGGCGGGAGCCCCTTCTATCACCAGCTCGCATAGGATGGAAAAATTGTTAAAAAAGGGCAATCATGGAGTTGTAGCTCAATTTAATGCCATCCAGGTAGTCGAAACCAAGCCGTCACCACTTCATGCTGAGATGCAACAGATTTTAAATAACCATCTGCCGGTCTTTGACAAGCCTCAAGGGCTTCCACCCTCGCGAATAACCATAAGGTATTGAAGGAGTGTTTCTAAGTCAACTTCTTGGATGATGTGCTGATGTCGAAAAGAAGTGACTCGTCATAGGAGGGCCTTGATCTATCCCACATAAACGACATGAAACGAGGTAAATGATTTTTGAGATGAAACATCAACTGATGACACAAGGTTCAGGAATGACAGACTTGAAAATGAAGGTTTACTGTATTGTAAAGAGTGAATTTTTGAACTGAATGACTTCTCTTGAACATATCAGTGACACTGAAGTGAATTGGTAGCATTGACCCAAAACAAAGTGATGGATGGTATGATAGACCAACGGTGTGATAACCATCAAGTTGAATGACCCAACCCACATAGTCACAATGATGAGGTGAAAGTGTCATGTTCAAGAGTGACCTGCTACCATAAAGTGTTCTTAGCTTTTTCCCATTTTCCCCAATCATTTCTGACCAGTACCTCTATTTTTATCAAGATTGAGGGGGATAACATATGCCTGTTGTATAATTCCACCCTTCGAGTGAATCCATCGCTATTTGATGTTTTAACGAGTCTAGCAAAGGTGAAACTTGGTCTTGTCTAATGGACAAATTTGTCGCTATTTAATGGTTTTAATGAGTTTAACGACAAAGATAGCTCGGTCCTTTTCACATTTAGAGAGTCTGAAAATGGACTAAAAGGAAACTCCACAAGTTCTTTTTCGTAAATTTGTCTCTCAAGTCAGAAAAAGCATAAAATAATACAAGAGATAACCTATTAATCATGTTTTATCAACGAGTTCCTTTTTCGTAGTTAATCTAACTCAGTGCGAAGAAGGGGTAAAACTATACTGAGTAGATATTGATTATAATCCATTAATGAGCTAGAAACAACAAGCGCTCGACAATATTTTCATGTTTAGAGAGTTTGAAAATAGCTTAAAGAGGACTCCATTTTGAGGAACGAGTGGTGTCTAAGATAGCAACTGGTTCTAGTGATGTTGGAACTTCTCAAAACATGTTGATTGATGTGAAGAGGCTGGCTAATAAGACTACTCATTGCAACTGTTCCTCAAAAAGGGTAAAACAACCAAGTGAAAGCGCATGATCAGCCAAAGATATGGTGGTGATGGAATGAAACAACCAAGGCTCATCTGACTAAAGAGGCTGATAGAATGGCAATCACAAGGGTTAAAAAAGGAAATGGGTTCATTTTTACACAAGCTTGAACCATAGGGAACTATGCTTGGATTTAGTTTCATGTTTACACAAGCTTAAAATGAAAATCTATGCTTGGATTTAGTTTCATTTTTACACAAGCTTAAAACAAAAAACTATGCTTGAGATTGGTTTACATGCCCCTAGCACGATGAAAGGGAGAGTCTCATGTAACCAGATGGAAGTCGGTACGGTGAAGTAGGACTGTTATCCAACACATTTTTGGCTTCGTCCAGATAGGGACAAAGGTGAATGGGGTGATTCCCTTCACATAACCTACAGGGAAACTTAACTTTACCATTAGGTGCATGCCCCCCAAGCTTCATTACATTCACCTAAGTAGACTACTTGTGGCCTCTCAGGTGGAAGGAATGAAGGTTCATTTACAAGATCAAGTGATAGACTCGATTAGGATTTTACGAGATCTAATCAAAGACTCGACTTGGAACTTTGCTTCAGGGGACCTTATTTCATTTTTAATGAGCTTGACAAGGAACTATGCTCATATTCCTTGGTTTCATTTTTTAACAAGGTTAACACAAGATAAGGAACTATCGTCATATTCCTTGTTTCATTTTTTAATGAGGTTAACACAAGACCGGGAACTATCCTCATGGGAGCTGTTTCATTTTTTAGTGAGGTTGACACAGTAAAAGAACTATCTTGATGGGAACTATTTCACTTTTTAATGAGGTTGACACAATAAAAGAAATATCCTCATAGACCCTTGTTTCATTTTTGAGGTTGACACAAGACAATGAACTATCCTCAAAACCTTCGATCACAACTCATAAGTGGTCATGAAGGAAAGATCTCGTTCCAATGCCCCCAGTACATGATGTAGAACATCACTGAATTGATCGTCAGTTGATGTAGGTATGGAATAGGTTGCCACATAATTAACCCATGGCGGGGATGATACCATTAGTACAAAAGGACCAAGTAGGGAAGATGGTTGACTAGGAGCCATATTTGGACCGAGAAATGAAAGTTGATCAACAGTGACAATTCTGCCTTCATGCGAGAAACAAATCACTCGAAAGAGTGTTGAAACAATAGCTCCCATCTCATAAACATAGTCACGCCCAAGAAGTAAATTGTAATCTAAAGGTCCTGGGACTACCATCACGTTCAGATAAATCGATTTTCCTCCCAAAGTAATGGGTAACCAAGGGAGGATCCCTAATCATCGACCTGTTCCTCTATTAAAAGCCAACAAATTCTAGGTAAATGGCACAAACGATGCTAAACCGAGTGCTTACCAAGCAGTTGAGGAAAGGATACTCACTGATGCACCTTCATCTATAATAGTTCCTGATACAATCATATTACAAACTTGTACTATGATCTAGAAAGGCACATAAGAAGGAAGGCATAATCTTGCTAGTTGATTCCAATCAAAGGAAGTGACTAGACTACTTGGAGGGGTTACTGTAGAATTGGAGAATTAACCCCTTGATTTATGAGAATGGGAGGATTTTCCTCCTATCTTGATGGAACCGGAGGATTTCCCCCAAGCTCATTGGAATCTAAAGAAACAAAAAGAACTTGAATGGTATCATTTTCACTCTCTTTGGGAAAGGTACAATTAGCTGAAGGTGAAAACAGGTCAACTGTTACCTCAACCTATTGATTTAGGTTAGGTATAAACTCATAGGATTCACTTTCAGAGAGAGTGGGTTTGACCGACAATTGACTTGAGTCAGTCAATTCATCAACTAGTGAAGGATTAAGGGAGAGTTTCCTGTAACCAGATGGAAGTCGCTGCAGTGAAGCATGACAATTATCCAACACTTTTTTGGTTTCATCCAAATAGGGACAAAGGTGAATTGGATGATTCCCTTCACATAACCTACATGAAAACTTAACTTTTCCCTTCTTTCCATGATCTTTACTAGCACTAGTTGATGGTGTGTCACCAACATGATCTCTAGAAGTTGATGACACAGGATGATGTGAACGGGAAGACCATTCTTCTAAGATCTGAGGAATATCAGGACAATTTCGAAGAAGATGGTCTCTCACACAAAGTTTGCACGAACATTGAGCTTTGTGAGGCTTGATGGAGGGTTTCTCATCACATGTTGCATTCAAAGCAATGGTTGCTTAGTTTCCCCTCTGCTGAATTTGCTTCTTCTTCTTCTTCTTCCCTTTCTTCTTCTTCTTAGCCACCTGGTTACTAGTACCAATACTTTCACCAGGTGAAGAGGAAGAAGGGGAGGAAGAAACAACCGAGGAAGAAGTCAAAGGGTCAACTTTAGGATCAATTGGAGGTTGATTTTGTCTAGTTGGAGGTGTACTCAATTACAGATAAATCATGACATCTTGAACCAAGGAGGTTGAAAACAACCATATTAGCAAGCCAATGGTAAATCACGGAAGGGACAATGTAGCCATATATGGAGCAGCAATGTTTCCAAATGGAGGAAAAGGACTAGGATTCCCATCAAAAGGAATTCCTTAATTGGTGGACTCCATATTTTTTGCCATATGTTTCAACCTAAGATCAACTAAGGAGTGATCATGGAGGATGTTATCCGTGGTCAATTAATTTTACGACATTGGAACACAACTTTGCTTTTTCATTTTTAAAGAGTCGAGAAAAAAAAGATGACTCTAGTCGCTTTCGATGCTTAATGAGCCTAAAAGGACAAGTGCTAGGATGATCTTTTTCTTTTAAAGAGTCAAAAAGGAATAAAAGTGACTACTCAGAAGATTCTAGACAAGAGGGTTTACCGAACAAATTGCAAAACTACAAATATACACCTTGGTGATAAATGAAAGAGAATTTACCAAGGATTTTACATACGGCACTCAATCTTCCCGAATGCTTTGTTCGGTGCATTGTGATCGGTAAGGCAACAGACTCGGCTTCCTAGGGATAAAGGATTTCAACCTATTGGGGTATCCCACCATATACTCAATAGTACAGGGAGCACAAGTCCATACTAGCACTTGTCGAATCAAAGAGGAGGAATCACCAAACCTCAATGAAAACAACAACCACTACGTTTAAAGACACTGGAACACGTCTCTAACCTAGACCTCTAGATATTTTCATTAGGTTCCAATGTGTTATTAGATTAATTGATGTAAATTTTAGATTGATCTTGCTTAAAATTTGACTTTGAGGATTCACCATGAGATGTTTTTTGAAATTCCTAATAATGCAACTAGAATGAGAAGCACTCTTTCCATTTATTTTCAACAATGAAAATCCTAGCTCTTAGGGATAGAGCAAGTACTTTTTGAACAAGCAAAAAAGAGCACAAACTGGATGCAATTCCCTAAACCATTCCTTTCAAGCATTCACAAAGTTTAATATGCACAATGCATGTTTTTCTTTCCAGTTTCTCTTAATGTGAATGATGCAATAAGAAAAACTAATGCAGAAACGATTCAGAACTCTTTTCATAAAAAATGATGATTTGTGACAATTTCTTTTAAAGGGAAAGGAAGACTGTACGACACTTTAGATTTCAAAGAAATGAAGATTTTCGACACTTTAAATAAAAATAAAAATCAAATGCATAAATAAATCAATCAATTATTTATGAATTAAGACTTTACGACACTTCATTTTTCCGAAGAAAATGACGATTTTACGACACTTTTATATCAAAAAAACAATTGATCAACTATATTCTAACTTTGACTATAGACTGATAATGACAAAGAAAACATTAAAGAAAAATTAATCAATCCAATCAATGTAGGGATGGCTGGCTAAGGATATGAAAAGATTTTTTTCAGAGATAAGACATCATTGCTTTTCAGCAAGCAAGTAATCAAAAGAATTTTGGCAAAAACTCAATCCAAAGGTGGGAATTTAACCTTAGGTTGATCAACGCATGTCATAGAGGAGGTAACTCCAATACAGAGCACTGGCTCTGATTAAAGACTATGCTGATATCAATTATTTCAAAACTGGTCAGTGCAGGTCAAAGAGGGCCAATCTACGCTAATCAGTGCAAGTCAAAGAGGGAAAATCTGCGCTGATTAAAATATTCCAGGCTTAATCAGTGCAGGTCAAAGAAGGAATAACTGTGCTGCATAGCACTATCTCTAAGGCTAGCCTACGCTGATTCCTATGAGGCCACTCAAGAGTCATCTAACCGCAAATTTTGACCAAAATTCAATGCAAAAGGCTGAATTACAACAAGTAAAGCATGTCAAGGTGTCTAAGGAGGTGGACAAGCTACCAAAAGGGTAAAGAGGATCTTCCCCAATGGAGTCACCAATTTGTTTTGGGCAAATTTAGTGTTTCTACAAACACCTAACCCTCTAGACCCAGTAGCTAGCCTAGAAACAACAGTCAAAGTAATTCGATGCTTTTCCTATAATCAACAGATAAGAGAAGGAGGAAAAGAAACCAACCAGTAACTTTCACTTGCTCCCTCTCTCCTTTGACTGATTTCGCCGCTCCTTTCCATACTTAACTCGCTTGGAAAGTACTTGCACACAAGCTAAGACAGAAACCCATCAAAGCATAAAATGAAGATCCGTTAATAAACATACCATAGAATCCAGAATACAATATACATAATATGAACACATGATTGGAAAAATCTTAGAATTCTTTATTGATAAAAGGAAAGATTACAACCCATGAATGTTCATGCTTGATTTAGTGTCTTCTTTCCAGTTTCAATCCCTTCTCTCCTCATGAAGCAACAATTCGACATCATTACAATACTCTTACTAATCTCATTCAAACAACATTTCCTTAGCTCAAGAAATTCCAACCTAGACCAGCGTTTGAATGTTTGGTCAATTTATAGCTAAATGGAGAAGGTTAAGCCACTAATGGCCCTCATGACTGCTCTGCCAAAATTGGGAGGTGGTTCCATGGAGGAAGGGATAATGGATTGAGGTTAATTCATCCTCTTCCTCATCCAAATGCAAGCTCAACCAACTTGGAAACTTCTAGAAGTATCCATTAGATGAGGAATCCAATGGGTTCATTTAAAAAATTCAATGAATCTCACTCTGCGTAGGTGAAACAAAGGCTAAGTGTGTTATAGCGCACTCAGTCAGTGTAGTTTTTGCATTGCAATGCAGCCTGATAGAAGGCTACCTACGCTAATCTCCTTAGGGGTATTTTTTGGATGAATGGTGTCATGGAAACACTTGGTAGGAAAGCATGATGTAGGTTGACCTCATTAGGGAATGAAAAAAACTGAATTAGGGCTTGATGGACCCTAATAATACAGATCTAGAAGTCGGGATTGATGTGCCCAAATCGACCTGTAACAATGCTAAACAGTTGATACTAATCAATGATCATGGTGATCATGCTCAGAATTTGATGGAGGAATTTTAGATTCTGGGACCCTTCTAAAATATGTTTTGGTCTAGAATTTGGTACTCTTGATCAATGTCCAAGACTGTAACTTCTTAGGAAAGAATCTCATCTTCAAAAGTAATGATAGAATGAATGCAAGCCTATACTTGTTATCCGGAGTATTCAATATATCTTAGATAGATATATCCTACACTTGATTAGTCCTCTAGAGATGAGAATAATATTTCAAACAAATATTTGTAGAGGATTCACCTTACCTCCAGGATCATAGAAAATATCTTTCCATAAGCTTACGATGATGATACAATCTTAAGCTTGATGAGTAGGACTATTATAAAGTACAGAACATACATTGTTGTCTTCCAACTTTTGCTCATGATAGTTTAATATATTTAGGATTGGTGCCCATGTTTATTGATTAGGGATTGAAGAAGGCTTTGATAAATAACCCAGATTTGAACTCTGACTTGATTTACTACAGAGAGCTTGAGGAATCAATGAAATTCTTTAGTGATTGCAATCTCTTTAAGCTTGGGCTTGTCCTCACCCGAGCTTCGATACCATGTTAATTTTTAGTTAACATCTTCTTTTCTTAGGTTAGATACTTCATTCAACCATATGCCCATTAATCCATTTACCAATCACATTAGACATTATATAGCAGTAACTGACGAAATAACATAAATGATAGATGTAGAAGACAAGCCAAGACAGAAAAACATGAGAATATAGCTCAAGCTAGGGAAAAACCCCAAGATGGGGAAAGCCCTTGATCAAATCTTCTTATTATTATCATCAAATGTTGAGTAGAGAAAGAGAGAGAGTAAAATGATATAAAATAACTTTCTAATATGAATATCAGGCATCACTTCTCTTAGATCCATTCAATCATGTAATCTAGGCAGTTTGTTCATAGAGGAAAAATAATATTGTTGTACAAGATCGGTCTGGTTAGGGAAACAAGAATCCACTGCTTTCTAAGTTGACTGATCCAAAAATCCTCTTTTCTACGGTGACCTTCCTTATTTCACATGATGCTCCCTTTCATTAGCTTAAGGAGCTAGTTTATGAACACATTAAGGTCATCATTCATATTATCTTTGTGGTTCTGGATTAGGGCTTCTGAACCATGCTGCTCCAACCCTTGAATTCTGTAAACAATGTGACATTTTTCTTATTACAAGGGCTCAATTATTTGTAGTAGTCCTAGCCCATTTTTAAGTTTCCATGTCATCCTCAACAAACACAAGAATACTATCATATAAGGTCAATGAATTTCTATTGTAGCTTCCTGGGCAAGTGATTCAAGGCCTATGGTCAAGTTGTGAAAATATCTTCTAGCTATAGCCAAACTACAGGAAGAAGTCCCATACGCAACAAGTCACAACCCATATATAAGATTGTTAAAAACGATAGCAAATCATTACTTCCAAACTCAGACCTTTTATGAAAAACCCCTAACCAAAATAGTCCCAACAATAACTAGAATTTATCCTCCTTAATCTTCGATGCCACAGAGATATATTTTTCTTTTGATTGATGTGTTCCAAATGAGAGAGAATGCACCTCTATATATAAAATTCAATGGAGTTGAGGGGACATGACTTTTGATATTCTTAAGCCAACATATAGTTGAGGCCGACCTAAATAATTTACATGAGAGAAACATAAATTCAAAATTCCACTTCTACTTATCCAAATTTGACGATCTTTAGATCAATTTTGGCCCACTCAAAAAGAGGAATTCAATGCCACAATTATATTCCCCAAAGGATCTATTCAAAGTGGAATTTGGACCTAGTTTCAATTTTTAACAAAAGTAACCATCAATATTTGTTTCTAGCATTTTGGGTTGAATTCACAATAGTATGCTAAAAAGTGTCATTTCAATGTCTGGAAATTAGGATGTATAAATATGAGATATATACTTTACATCTTTGGGTTATCACTTTTTCAAATCTATGTTTTTCTAGGCTACATGTTAATTGTTTGAACTTTGAACTTTGAAGAAATTATTCAATGGACTTTGTAAATACTCGAATGAATGGACTTCGTAAGGTGGTGGTACCATAGATTGTGTTATTTCACAGATTTGACTTCCATATTTTCACAAAATACAATGTCCTCAATAAATACTTAAATGTATAGATACTTATGTTTAGGATTATATGTGTTGGAGTGTTTCCTTTATGTTTTACTATAATCTTGATGTTGACAAGCTTTAGCTAACTTTTTTCATCAATTGCTCATAGAATATGCAAAAGGAAATGATTGTCAAAATGTGGCAAAAATTATATTTCTCTTGATTTCCTTTTTTATTGTTCATGACAGGATAATCATGTTGTAGGAATGAGTTATCCTACAGTCTATTTCAATTTTTGGATTTTTTTTCCTCCCATTTTTTTACAGGGATGTAGATTTCATTTTCATGTTGATGGGTTTTGCATGTATCTTATCTAGCCCCAAATGCTGGTAAGGGAGCAGATCTTGAGAAGTAGTCGTGGACACAGAGTCTATTAGAGGTTAATGTTACAATACCACTTCCACCTAGTACCAGAAAAAGTTTAATGGTCTGTGACATAAAGAAGAGTTATTTAATGATGGGGTTGAAAGGGAAACCTCATGTCTTAGTTGTAAATCATTTATTTGTATTTCTTAGATGTAAGTCATTTGTTTGATTCTCAACATTATCACATCAATTATTTCGCTAATCCAATATGCATGGCCTGTATTTCTCACTTGATGTTAGTTACTTGACATGGTTGATATAACATTCAATTCTAGGCCACGTTTATTTTAAGTCATATATTTTATTGATTAAAAGGATGTTCATATTTTGATTGGTTTTGTAAATTCCACGTGGATGCTATTTTTTAAGGGTGATCTCTTTGCACCAGTAAGGTCAAATAATTCCTAGAACACAAGTATACAACAAATGTATCTTTGGCCGTTGTTATGTATCTGTTATTATTTATATCATTGATGGATGGTTATTGATTGATGTAAAATAGAGGATGGGAAGGTCCTACCAATTCTCTTGAAAAAACAAAATCAAATGGAGTGGTAGAATTGTGTTTTAAAGGGTGAGGCAGAAATCAACACTTGAAAGGTAGAACTTGAGAATAACAAGATATCTGATATGGATATAGAGACACAATAGATCATGGAAAAAAATGATGGTATTGATGGCTCTTCCCTGCAAATAAGCTCTAACTATTAGACCACTACCCAAATTTCAGTTATCTGCAATGAAAATAGGGACTCTAGCTTTATTTGTATGAAAGCAACTTTGGCCATTGTCCTGTTCGTTTCCTATGAATGGTTTTGGTTTTCAAACTCCAACTAGTTTGTTGTTAAACTAATTAAAGCTTTGATGACAAACTTATAGTTTTCAAAGCTATTTTCTAAATCTATTTTCTTGAGCAAATTTGTCTTTTTACTTTAGGTATTGTAGATTACTACCATGTGACATATGCTATGACAAAATTGCCTGGATAAATAAACAGAAATGTTGTAAAACATAGTCTTTTTTAAGTATAAAGAAACAAAATTTCCAAATACAAAGTTTATTAATTAAGAACATCTTTTATACTTATTAGCTAAGTTATGATTATATTTCAGTAGGGGATTTCATGTATGCTGATATTGTGTTGTATCTTTGGTTTCTGTCAGGTAACAATGGTTAATAAGGAATGTGTTCTTGAGCAGCAAACACACATCTTATTCTACTATCGACATGGATCTCCATGGTTTTCAGGCATGGAAACAAAAACACAAATGTCAGTGGGATCTCCTAAGTCCGTGTTGGATGAATTTAATATTAGTGATGATTTTGATTCCTTGTCAGATAAAGAATGTCACAAGTCAAATTCAAATAAACAGAAGCAACTCAAGAATGAAGGTGAAGCTATTGCTTTCTGTCTAAGTTAATTTCTTTTATTTGTTGGTTGCTGTCATGTTTTGAGTGCGGACTTGTGAAATTCCCATTTGCATTTTTTTTATGTA
>APFE031173419.1:46258-86798 GCA_000404065.3 Pinus taeda
CTTTGGCTTACAGAGCGTACAAGTACGCAGGTACAATGAGTTTGGGATGCGTACACGCAGGCAAGGTAGAGAGAACCTACGTACCTAGAGATAAACATGTTTTTAGTGACTTTCTCTCTTTTTTGAAGCTTGACATGAAGAGCAGAGGTATTAGGCTTGACAAGGAGGATAATATGACTATTGATGGAGCCATATTAACTACAAATAGTCATGGTGACAAATTTCAGTGTAACAATACTGTAACCAACCAATTCTCCTCCTGTCATAGACATATTTGGGCACAACAACTCCAATCTTATATATCAATAAACCAAGTGTTCTTTAACCCCTAAAAGTGTTGTTTCATACCCTAAAGGATCATGGTCAACTGATTACATCATTCCCCAGAAGTTCCACGTGAAAAACTACCCATAACTGGCCAAAACTGGACCATATTGACTGCTCCACTGTTAGGGTATGATGCATATTGACTCCTACACTAGCCAGGTGTGATGCATATTGAAGGGGCCTTCTATGGGGTGCGATGAGCGAGAATGGACAAATGTCTGAAACAGTTTGCTAAGTGGATACTCATGGAATCTTCTAGAAACTTCTCCAATGACAGTTGCCTCTCTGAATTTTCCCAGGGATGAGTAAGAGATCCAAGAAATTTCCAAGTGGAACCAAGAACAAGAAGTGGAATGACACTAATCAAAAACCTAGAGGTGACTCACACCCTTGCAGACAACTATAAATGGATCTCTCATCTGAGAGATCTAGAGACTAGAATTTTGTAATTTGTCAGGAAGTGCTGATAGTTTGTCTTTGAGAAGGAACATTGTATTGTTGGGTGATCTTGCTTTTCATGAGGTGAATAGGGCTTTGACGTTGGGAGGATGATGCTGAATCAGACAGCTGGGTTGTAATCTTCTCTTCTATTATTAATAAAGTTATTTGAGTTTTCCTCCATACAATCGTGTATTTGTGAATTTTGTTATTTGTAAATGCCATTGTACGCTCATTGTATTTCTAGTTCTGCAATTCTTTGATGGTGTTGTGTTGCTGCAATTCTATAGGTATTCTCTAAGTGGGACAAGTAGGAGAAGAGTTGCAAGCTCTATCAAGGAGGAGAGAAATAAAGCAAGGAGTCAAGAAGAAGATCCAGGTTGGTCCCTTTGCTTCTCCCTTATCTATCATACATAGAGTAAATCACAAATTGCTTTGATTGTTTGTTTCTAGGATAGCTGCCAATCCTAGTGGGACTAGCAGATCGAAAAGACACTAGTTTTCTCGAAAACAAAATGGTGACTCTGCAGGGAAGTGAATAGTTTGTTTGTTTTTCATTATTGTTTTCTTTCTAAAATATAGATGGAGCCTGAAGTTAGGCAGATAGCCTTTGAACTACTCTTGCTATGCAATTGCAAAGTAGATGAATGCTACTTCAGTCAATCTCTGGTTTAGTTTATGAACTAAACATATGAGTTACAAGCATCCTAGATGCCCTTTTGGTCGCTCATTAACCTCCCAAGATCATACCCCTGTACTAGCCAAAACCCATCTCAGTTGCGCTCCCTAGCCCATCGCACTGTTTGTAACTGGAAGGCAGTATGCATCACATTCCGTAAGTGTAGCAGGTGCGATGCATCCCTGTTTCTGTGAAGCACAGGTTCAATGATTGAGTAATCCTATTTCTCTCCTTGAAATTTTGGGGTTTTTTGTCTTTGTTTCTAGCTCTGTTTAGTTGTTTTTGCTGCTTATGAACAATATCTCATTACTAAATCTTGCTTGCATTGCATTGTTTAGCCTCCATTGATAAGTATTAGTAAATGTTTTTATGTATTTGTCAATCATTTACAATATTTTGTCAAAAAGTTAAATTGATCTATCGTTTTGGTGCAAAAAAGTGTCATAACTGTCATTTTTGTGGCAAAAAGAGAAGTGTCGTTGAGTCCTCCTTCTTTGGGTAGTCGATTGAATTTTTTTATTAGTATTTGATTTGATTTGTTGTTATTTGAAGTGTCAAAAGCATTTTCTATTCAAAATTGAAAAGTGTCGTTTAGTCTTCCTTTCCATTTTGAAAAGAAATTGTCAAAATGTCGGTTTGAGTGAAATGTTTCAGATCTATACTTAGTTGTCTTTTTTGGCATTCCTCACATTAAGGGAATGGAAAACAAATACATGCATTTGCTTTTTCATTTACACTGTGTGCAAAATATGATTTAGGAAAAGTGCATTTAGTGTGTGCTCTTTTCTCTTTGTTTGAAATAATCTTAATCTTCTTTCCTTATTAGCTAGGATTTTCATTGCTATAAATAAACAACGATTGTTTACAATTGTAGATTACAATTAGGAATTTTACATCTACGTCACGTTGTGAACCATTGAAAGGAAAACTTCTAAGCAAGATCAACTCTAAAATAAATTTCAATGAACTTAACAACGCTTTGGAACCTAACACAACACATTTAGAGGTCTAGGCTAGAGACGTGTTTCGGCGTCGTAAAATCTAGTAACTATCATTTTCATCGAAGGTTGAGTGATTCCTCCTCTTTGATATGACAAGTGCTAGCACGGACTTGTGCTACTAGTACTCTCGAGTATATATTGGGAGACCACAATAGGCTTGTATCCTTTATCCAGAGGAAGTCGCGTCTACCGCCCTATTGATCGCAATGCACTAAACACAACATTTAGGAAGATTGACTACCGTACAGAAGTCCTTGGTAATTTCTCTTTAATTTACCACCAATATATATTGCAGTTTTGCAATTGGTTTGGTAATCCCTCTATCTACATCTCTAGAGTAGTCACTTTCATTCCTTTTCGACTCTTTAAAATAAAAGGTCCATCTGAGCACTTGTCACTTCAGGCTGATTAAAATCGAAGGGGACTAGAGTCATCTTTAGCTTTTTCTCAACTCTTAAAAATTTAAAAAGCAAAGTTGTGTCAAAGCATCATTAAAATTTATTAAATTCAGAATAATATCCTTGTTCCCTTGTTGATCTTAGGTTGAGATAATGGAGTCCACCAATCAAGTAATCCCTCTTGAGGGGAATCCTAGTCCATTTTATTCTTGGGGAAATATTGGTGCTCTGTATATGGCCACATTGTCCCTTCCAGGAATCCCAATTGGTCTACCGGTCTGTCTTTTCTCAACCTCTGTCATTCAAAATACCGTGATTCCTCAGTAATCGATTCAGCAACCAGTTAATACTGAAGTTGACCCTTCGTCTTCTTCTTCGTTTGTTTCGCCATCCCCTTCTTCCTCTTCGCTTGGTGAGAATAGCGATGCTAGTAACCAGGTGACTGAGAAGAAGAAGAAAGGGAAGGAGAAGAAGAAGAAGTCAGTTAGGCAAGGGGGAAACCATGAATCATTTGGTGAAAATACACACACTAAATCTCCTAAACATCCATGCATAATTTGTAAAGGAGACCATTTTCATCAAGAATGTCCGTGCATTCCTCGGATCTTAAGAGAATGGTCCCCCCGTTTTCACCATCCGGTGTCATCAACCTTTGGTGATCATGTTGACAGCACACCATCAACTAGTAATAGTGAAGTTCACGGATAGAAAGGAAAGGTATAAATTCCATGTAGGCTATGTGAAGCAGACCATAACCTTCCCCATTGTCCTTTTTTGGATGAGGTGAAGAGAATCTTGCATAACCATCTTGCTTCACCACAACGACTTCCACCGAGATATAAGAAACTCTCATCAAGTCCTTTACTAGTTGAAAATCCGACTGACATAATTCAATTGTCGGTCGAAACACCTATCATTGAGGGTGAATCTTCTGAGTCCATACTGGACCAAATTCAGTAGGTCGAGATGACAGTTGACCCAGTTTTACCTTTAGAAGGTTCACCTTCAGATGATACCATTCCCAAAGAGAATGAGAATGATACCATTCAATTTCTTTTTATTACTTCAGAGTCCAATGAACTTGGGGGCAATCTGCCCGTTTCTTCACAACGGGAAGAGAATCCCCCAGTTCTCGCTACTCAAGGGGTTAGTTCAACCGTTTATTCAGTACCCCCTCCAAGTAGTCTAGTCACTTCCTTTGATTGGAATCGACTAGCAAGATCCCACCTTCCTTCTAATGTACTATTCCGGATCATAGTACAAGTTCACACATTGATCAAGCACTATCATAGATGAAGGGGATTCAATGAGTATCCTTTCCTTAACTGCTTGGAAAGTGCTTGGTTTGCCATCACTTATGCCTATTACTTAGAATTTGTCAGGCTTTAACAAAGGAACCAGTCAACCATTAGGGATCCTTCCTAAGTTAATAATTACTTTGAGAAGGAAAACCGTTCACTTGAACATGATAGTAGTCCAAGGACCATTAGATTACAATCTACTCCTTGGGCATGACTATATTTATAACATGGAGACTATTGTTTCAACGCTCTTTCAAGTGATGTTTTTCCTACATGAAGGAAAAATTGTCCAGCTTGTTGACCAACTTTCATTTCTTGGTTCCAACACAACTCCAAGTCAAACATCATCCCTAAATGGTCCTTTTGCATCAAGAGTGTCTCTTCAACCTTCATTCCATCCACCTAATTACCGCGAGTAGTTTGGTGAATGTAATGAAGATTAGGGGGCATGCACCCTTGTCTGATTTTGCAGATGAACCCAGCTGAAAAGATAGGTTTCCCTATAATTTATGTGATTGGGAGTGTTATCTCACACCATTCACCTTTATTTATTTGATGGACAAATCCCAGTAAGTGTTTTGACTGCTGACTAAAACCATCCTACTTAACCATAGTGATTTCCATATGGTTGCTGGAAACTCCCTTTTCTCGATGCCTGGGGGCATCCAAACCTTTTTATGCAAGCAAAAAATGACCAATTTCATTTTTTAGCTTTCTAGTTTTTCAACTTCTTAGGTTAGGTGATTGGTCTGATCCACCATTAACCTTTGTTTGCTCTACGGACGAAGCAAAGGAAGTGTTTTGTCTAACCGCTGATGAAACCATCCTACCTAACCTCAATAGTTCCTTAGCTTTCTAGTTTTTCTAGCTTTTAGTTTGGTCGTTCCTAGCTTATATAAAAAGGAAAAATGAACAATGTTTCTGCAAGGTTCAAGCTCGTTGAAAAATAAACCCGCCAATGAGAAATGTTAACGCAAGGCTCAAGCTCATTAAAAAATAAACCTGCCACTGAGCATATGTTATCCCACGGTACAAGCTCATTAAAAAATGAACCCACCTTCGGTAAATAACCTGTGTGATTTCCATAATATCAACCTTTTTAGCCTTGGTTGTGTTCCTACCATCACCTCCATTCTTTTGGCAGATCATATGCTTCCACTTGATTGTTTACCTTTTTGAGGAACAGCCGCAATGAGTGGTTCTGTTAGCCACCCTCTTGACATCACCATGTTTTGAGAAGTTCCAAGCTTACCAGAACTAGTTGCTACCCTAAACACCACTCATTCCACAAAAAATGTGTCTACTTTAAACTCTTTTCAGACTCATTAAATATGAAAAGATTGTCGAGCTATTGGCCTCTTCAACTCGCTAAAGTGATTGGAAGTTTCATCCCTCCTATATATTTTAATCTTTTTCAGACCTGAGGGATTATCTCACGAAAACGTTCAAGTGCTTGTCTTTTTGGCTCACTAAAGTTATTGAAAAATCATCCCTTTCATATTATTTTATCCTTTTTCGGACTTAAGGGACTATGATACGAAAAAGAACTACTGGAGTTTCCTTTTCATCCCTTTTCAAACTCTCTAAACATGAAAAGTACCAAGTTATCCTTGTCATTAAACTTGTTATAACAATAGTAACAAACTTGTCCACCCAAACAATAACGAGTTTCACTGTCACTAGGCTCACTAAAACATAGCGACGGGTTTGCCCAAAGGGCAAGTTATAGAACAAGCATATGTTATCCTCCTTAAGATTGACAAAAATAAAGAGGTATTGGTCAGCAATGACTGGGGAAAAAAGGAAAGAAAACTTAAAGAATTTTATTGGTAGTAGGTCGCTCTTGAACATGACACTTTCACTCCATCACCATGATTGAGTTGGGTTGGATTATTCTGTTCACTGGTCATATCACCATTGGTCCTCCATACCATCCATCTTTTGGGTTTAACACTACCAATCCATTTTAGTGTTGCCAATATGTTCAAGAGAAGTCATTCAAAGAATTCACCATCCAGTTAATGCCTGATCCACTACAATACCTTCACCCTCCATTTTTCATGACTGCCATTCTTGAAGCTTGTATCGTCAGATCATTTTTCACCTCCAGAAAATCATTTGCTTCGTTTCATGTCGTTGATGTGGGATACATTAAGGCCCTCCTACAACGGGTCACTTCTTGTCGACATCAACTCATTATCCAAGAATTTGGCTTAGAAATAACCCTTTCAGTACTTTGAAGCTTGCATGCCTCAATGGCAAGTTTCTCACTTCCGGCGATTCCTCTCACGTCTATTAACAACTTACAATATTGGCTGGTAATCAGGCGATGTCTATCCATGTTCGACTTCAGGACAACTTATCACATGGATTGACTTGTACATCGAGCGAAGATTGAACGAGTTTGAAGACCTCGGATGTAGTTTCATCCACCCGGGCTGCGATATATTTAGGAGTATAAAGACATCATATGTACACGGAAGCTGCACAGATGATAATCCAAGCTAAGGGATAATGACTCTACATATAAAGAATCATCAGTCTGCAACTGTAGATGATTATCTGTTCTATGTACAAGAAAATGAATTTATAAAGCTGAGCATGGGAATGCCCACTTCAGCTAGATCATGGAAAATTATATTGTGATGATGTATTGTTTTGTATCTTATACAGGTCACCTTCTAGGTCAAATACCTCGGATCCTCATGATAAAGCATTTCACCCGACATCAAAAGATTTACAAGTTCATGTTTTAGGGGGAAACTGTTATAGACATAATTGGGCGCTGCAACCCCAATCTTATATGTCGATAAACAAAGGGTTATTTAACCCCTAAAAGTGTTGTTTCATACCCTAAAGGATCATGGTCAACTGATTACATCATTCTCCAAAAGTTCCACTTGACAAACCACTCAAAATTGGCCAAAATTGGACCATACTGACTGCTCCACTGTCAAGGTGCGATACATACTGGCTCCTACACTAGCCAAGTGTGATGCATACTGAGAGGCCTTCTGTGGGGTGCGATGAGTGAGAATGGACAAATGTCTGAGACTGTTTGCTAAGTTGATACTCATGGAATATTCTAGAAACTTCTCCAATGACACTTGCCTCTCTGAATTCACGTAGGGATGAGTAAGAGATCCAAGAAATTTCCAAGTGGAACAAAGAACAACAAGTGGAATGACACTAATAAAAAACCCAAAGGTGACTCACACCCTTACAGACATCTATAAATGGATCCCCGATCTGAGAGATATAGAGGCTGGAATTTTGTAATTTGTAAGGAAGTGCTGATAGTTTGTCTTTGAGAAGGAACATTATATTGTTGGGTGATCTTTCTTTTCATGAGGTGAAGAGGGATTTGATGTTGGGAGGATGATGCTAGATCAGACAACTGGGTTGTAATCCTCTCTTCTATTATTAATAAAGTTCTTTGAGTTTTCCTCCATACAATAGTGTATTTGTGAATGTTGTTTTTTGTAAATGCCATTGTATGCTCATTGTATTTCTGATTATGCAATCCTTATGATATCATAGATTGAGATGCTTTGATGGTGTTGTGTTGCTGCATTTCTACAAGTATTCTCTAAGCGGGACAAGTAGGAGAAGAGTTGCAAGCTCTGTCAAGGAGGAGAGAAACCAAACAAGGAGTCAAGCAGAAGATCCAGGTTGGTCCCTTTGCTTCTCTCTTATCTATCATCCATAGAGGAAATCACAAATTGCTTTGATTGTTTGTTTCTAGGATAGTTGCCAATCCTAGTCGGACTAGCAGATCGAAAAGACACTAGTTTTCCTATAAACACCTCCCTACTTGGACGTCTGTAGCTCCTTAGCCATTCACTCATTCTTAGCTATCAAGAAATGAACACTTGAGCTAGTGGCTTCGACATATGTTCTAGTAGCATCAGCCAATGTTATTGGACACTTGCGCACATTAGAGACGATCAATTATTCTTCAAACTCCGCAGGAGATGTGTTGTCATCCGGAGTAGACACTTTGCAAGATTGCACAACTCCATGCTGCGCCTCATCGAATGATATGTTGTGCATTTCTCCTTCTAGATTGTCTCCAAGGATCTCCATGTCTCCTTGGTCACTTGGAACTTTCATCGCTTCCAGATCTAGTGAAGTTGGTGGGTCGACCTCTTGGTGGTAAGGCATGAGGTCGATGCCTTGCTCTAACTCTTGCCGCTACATATTGGTATTTGTCTGTTCAAGTGCTTGTTCTATCTCTTGAGTGATTTCTTTATCCTCTGAATGCTCACCCTGTCTACTTGGTGCCAGTTGTTTGGATGAGTCTACCACTTGTACAAGCACAGTTTCACCTGTATGTACTTGTTATGCCCCATGTTGTAACATTTCTTGCTACACTTCCTTCCCCTGTTTGTGCATCTTTTGTTCCTTCTAGAGTTGCTCCTTCAACTCATGCAACTCCTTGTCTGTTTCCTCCATTCTCCATTTCTCTCCATGCCTTTGTGTGTTCCTCTTATGTGTTGTTGCCTCTTCAACTCTATTACCAAAGATTATTTCTGCACAAGTGGGTTTACTCTAAACTTGTAGCTTTGTTCTGCCTCCACACTATCAAAAATCATTCTCTTGCCTTTGTCGTGCGCCGGTATGTTTACCTCTACTGCTGCTGCTCTCCTGGACGTTGCTTCATGTTGCTTCATTAACCATTCCACAACGGTGTTGAGCAGTTCATTGAGCCTGGAGAAGGTGTAAAAATATCTCCTTGGGTCTTCCTCCACCGAATGATATGAGTCGTGGATCCACTAAAACTGTACTCTCGTGCAGTGATCTTTCACAATATAATGTGGGTCATATGGATTGAAGCTTTGGATGTCGAAAGGATATTTCTTTGTCTCCTCTGTTCGACATATACATGCTTAAGGTTCTATATCTTGTACAACCCGATCCATAACAAAAGGGTGGGCTAAGGTGCCTTCTTCTTCTGGTGCAACTTAGCTAATAGTCCTACGAAGATGTGATATGATACTTCCTACATGACGAGCTTGTCTGTGGAAAACTTAGGCAGAACATGCAGAGGCTTCTTCATGTTGTACAACCCTATGAAGGTGTTGGATGATGAGGCATACCAATCCACAATATCGATCAGTAACTCCATCACTACCTTCGACATGCAAGGTGGATCCTGCTCAAATATCTTGTACAATGGGGTGACAAAAATATCTGACAGCTATGTGATAACTCCTCTGAAGCTGCATTTGGAAAACAATTTACAATAATTGTTCACAGAGGTCTCAACTGATGTCCATGCCCACTTCATGCCCGTGGACTACTGACGGGCACAGATTGCATCCAAGATGTAAGAGGACATGTAGATTTCTTCTTGCTAACCTTTGGGCAGTTGTTTAGCTCCTGTTACCTGTTCCTTCATCATGTGAGCCAACATGTCGAACCAGTTGCATATTTTGACTTCACTGACCAGTTGGTCCAATGCGATCACCCAACTCCATGGGAAGTTTTCTGTGCTCTATTGGCTATACAAGTGACATGGAAGGATGACCAAGTATTGATATGCCTTCCATACTATCTTCATCTTGTAAATATGGTTGGGTGCCATCCTGAATTTGGCCGACGCCTTTACCCAGTTCTTTAAGATATCTTTGGAATTGGCATTGTTGCTGGGTAGACTGAAAGGTGTCTCCATGTTGATAATCCTGTGCCCTAAAGGTAGTAATATCATCTCGCTGACACTGATCAATGTCATTATCTTGGGACCAGTGTGTGAGATGATCCAATGTATCATGTCCACGCATGGGAACACAGGATACCTGCATGCAATCCGGTATAGGCTGGACTTGTGAATGTTCACATAGACTTGGCGGTCTTCGAGATATTCCCTAAATGTTTATGAGAATACATTATTGATCTCTTGCCATTTCGTCTTGATTTATTTGTCTACAATTAGCTTGGTGTCTTCATAGATTGACAAACTTGTAGACACTCACTCAACTGCTACTTTAGTTGTGCTTGTGTCGATTTCCTTTGCTCCTGCTCTCTTTGAGGCCATTGATCCTGATATTCTAAGCAACGGATGAACACATGCTATATATGGAGACATGGTTACATGCATGGCAAGAAATATGTCATCTAAAACCAAAGAAAACTTCAGGGATGACATGCTACATACCTGGGGATTGGCTGTAAAGGATTGCATAATTTTCACTCAGAGGCCGAGAGACTGGCTGTCGAAACCATGTGAAAGGCAGTTTGAGCTGATGGGAGGCTAGCTGACTATTAGAATTGTGCAATGTGCAATCGATGCTAGCCTACTGAGTGCTGGGATTATGCAATGCGCATTTCTAGCTGGCAAGTGATGTAGGCCCAGGGACTGCATTGCGCAATTTTTTAGGCCAACAATCACTTCCTCTCAGAATTGTACAAGGCAAGATTGGAGGATAATCAATGGACAAAAATGTGCATTTTCTAGGAGGAAGGTAGAGCCTTCCCTCTCGGAATTGTTCAATGCTATCTTGATGAGGCTGAGTCCAGGCCAAGGTTGCCCAGACCTGTCAAGGGGAAATTAAAAGAAAATGAAGATGTGAATACATGGAAATACTAAGTGTAGGTAGAGGTGAATGATCATGCATGAAAAGAGTGAATACAAGATTCATAAAATGGAACAACATGCATGTGTGTGAGATGAGTCACTGAATGAGTGACCGTTTGTGCAAAATGATGTTATGCATGCGACAATAGTGATATGCTAACGAAAATTGAAACGGTGCTAGTACATGCTAATATGCATGTAAAAGACAACAAGAGTTCACAAAAATCAAGTAGACAACACTCACACAAGCCAAAACACAAAAAGTGACATAAATGCTACAAAATACAAGTTAACCGGAATTACCCGTAAATAGCTGAGCTAGATGTGTTGAAGACTCTTGGATGTGCTTTGGGATTTCAGATCTCCAATATCGATTTGAAGAATGAGCTTTGAAGCATCCAATAAATAAGTTTGAGGCTCATGATATGCATGCCATAAATCCAGGAAAGAGTGACACTTGGAGGAAAGTTTCTGAAATGGTCTTTGCATGTAACCTTTAACTGCTAAAAACATCTCCCTAAAATCTAGGGATGCTTTTTGAATGTTGCTTTTTTATATTTCGGGAAAAAGAAGCCCATGCCTGCAAGTCAATTTTTCTCGGTCCTGGGTGGAACCAGTCAGCCTGAAGACACATGTAGTGGCATACTTGACTAAAGGAGAAATTTGTGCAGTTTCTGAGAGGAACCTAGGCTAGTTGTCCCGAAGGATATGCATATTCTAGGAGGAGCAGATGACTGCTACCCAACATTGCACAATTTCTAGGCCGAGAAGTCCTGCTGGGCCAGATTGCATAGTTTTCAATGGGAATGTTAACTGATAGGATTGCATAGTTTCTAAGCCCATAAGGTTTCTAGTCAGGATTGCACAATTTATAGAGGGAAGACTGGTTCCCCTCCATAATTGTGCAATTTCTTGAGGGACCTTCTTAGCCTGCAACTAGACCAAGTTTGGAGGTACAACCTGTGAGGGGAGTGAAATAAGATATCGTGCACAGGCTACCAATTTTCTAGAAAACCACTAAAGCTCATGTAATTCACAGTGCAAGACATGCTGCGAAGGATGGTTGGTAGGGAGGCTCTAAAAAGAAGCTAAGGAAATTTTTTGGAGGTTTATTGTACCCGCTACAACAACAACTTTCCATACTGAGGTGCCTCCTATATACCTAAAAGTACTGGAGAAGCTCTGATATACTTCGGTAATGGAATGGGATTTCACCCTCAGGATTCAATGCAGGTAGTTGATGATAGCTGTTATGTTTAGAGCATGTCTCTAGCCTATACCTCTAGATATTTGTGTTAGGTTACAAATGCTGCATAGGTTAATTGAGGCAAATTATTAGTTTATCTTGAATTAGGATTCAATTTTATGGCTCAACGATCTCACCTGAATTCTTATGATGCAACTAAATGAGAAAAAAGGAAAGCTTTTAATTCAGTGAAAGCTAAACTAATGAGGGAAGAGAGACAACCAACAATGCATCAATAAAAAAAAATGCATAAAAACTTATCTCCCTATATTTTTGAATGCTTCCAAGATGTAAAAATGAAAACCACTCTTTCACTTTCACTAATGAATGCAACACCAAAATGCAATCTTCTGAGAAACAAAATCAATTTCTTTCACTAAGATGCACTAATATTTTTGTTCATTTTCTTTCACTTTGATTCAAAATGAAAACTAATGCATAAGCAAAGGGAAAAATGGATTTCAAAAAAACTAAAATGAAAATTTCATTCACTTTGGTTTCGAACAAAAATCTTGTCAAAAATACTTAAATGAAGAGATATTTCCACTTTTCCTTTTGAAACAATGAAATCAAAAGAAGCATATACTTTTGGTTACACCAAAGAAAACAATTGTAATCTACATTTGACAATGGAGTAAAAGTAATTTTCAAAGTACAAATATGATCCAATACTAATGAAAACAACTTTCACAAATATGGATCGAAAGCAACTCGAAAATGGTGTCCTGATCATAGTAAAACTCTTAAATTGAAACAATCAATCTCATAAATACAAGCCAAGTGATGAGTGAAGGGCGACCTAGACATAGAAACCCTAGAATACAACCTAACTTAAATCACACATCAACAGAAGGAAAGAGACAAACGAAACCATTAAAAGACAACAATCACGGTAAACAAAACAAGATCACACTGGAAAAATACTCACATAGGTAGAGACACACTGAAAATGAGAGGAAACCCTAACTTTATCTAACCCCTAGGATCAACGTGCCTATGAAAGGAAAAATGGCACTGAAAGGAAAAGCAACGCGTCTGTCAATAAAAAATCAGCACTGAAAGTGCTTCTGTAAGACCAAAAAACATGCTGGGCAAGAAAAATAAGGAAAAAACAAAATTTTTCAAAAATCAGACCAAACTCAACACTCTCATGAAAAAACCAATCACTGTATAAACCTACAGTGATTTATAGAAGCTGAGAAACTGATGGATTGTCAAACTAATCAGAGGATTAGATCAAAGAAAGTGATGGAAAGGTTATAGCATCCCCAGTGGATTCTCCATTTTGTTGTCTAGGTAAATCCTCTCTATGGATAAAGATGATCCTTCTAGCCCAATGAGTGGGTCTAGCAACAAACGAGACAATCTACAAGACACTTTCCTAAATTACAATCGAAATGAGAGAGGAGGAAGAATTCCTACCTCGCTTTGATGCTAAAATTCACTCCTTTGTTGAAGATCTTGATCGCTTGCTCCTCACACTCAGTCCTTACTACTCACAACGTTTGAATACCTACACAAGATGCCAAAGACACAATAAAGCATAAAAGTGAAACAAACATGATCGAATGTAATCCACTTAAGAGATCAAGGAGCATTAAGATAAATGAAGCATTGACATAAGCATTTATGGAAAGTGAATGAATAGTTGTATATATTAATAATAAAAGAGGAAGCATACAACCATGCCTTGATGTTAGTAGCCCTCCTTGAGTGAACATCCAAGTCCAAGCTCAAGCTCTCCAAGCACTCCTTCTCCAAGCCAAAATGAATAGCATGTAGTCCCTATCTCAGCATAAGGGTGCAAATAACCAGAGACCAACCATTTGGGAATGGAAGAGGATGAACATATAGGTAGGGAGAGGGAGTTAGGATCTCACCAAAGATAGGGGAAGGTCCTTATCTCAAGGAGGAAGTTCATAGGGATAAGAGAAAATAATCAGAGACCAACCATTCAGGAATGGAAGTGGATGAATATATAGGTATAGAGAGGGAGTTAGGATCTCACCAAATATAGGGGAAGGTCCTCATCTCAAGGAGGAAGCTCATAGGGATAAGATCAAAGGGTAATATTGGGAGAATTTGACCACATCCAAAACAAACAACATCCATCTCATTGTTTTGGAAGCCTCTAGATCACGAAGCTTCTGCTCCTCTTTGGGAAAACTTTCCTTTTAGGGATCAATGTGAGTATCTAGGCCAAATCTAGACTGGCAGCGTGAGGCTCATATGGTGCAACCTACCATCAGCACAAGTGGGCAGTGTCACAGTCGTGATGATCTAGAAATTAGGGTTTTGATCTCATTTTATCAGGAAAGGCTCAAGGAAACTTCTAATTAGTTCTTTAGGGAGGATCTGGGTTGTATATCAAGATGGGTACACTACATAGTTGTCAAGTTTTGGGCACTTCAAGGTATGACACATGGAAGTGTAGGAGGTGTGACAAAATACTGTGAAACAACATGTCACAGGGAAAAACCACTATGACTCCAATAAATTTGATTTACAACATTGACCAATTTTAGAAAGGTAAATGAATTTTAGTGGCAATTATTTCCCATGATTTATTTAATATAAGGGTAAAAACACTAAATGTGAATTAGGAAGAACCAGAGAGGGCTTATCTAAATTCATCAGTAGACATATATTGTCTTCCTGAATCCAATTTAGAGTTTCTCTTTCCTCAATGACAACAACTTTCTTTGAAGCATTCCATTTGTGAAAAATTTCAAGAAAGAAATGGATAATTTAGGTGAGAGGAATACCATCAAGAAATTTATTATGGTAGAATATTGCCCCACACGAGATGAAAAACAATGCTACTTCCATTATCACAATAGGAATGAAAAATCTTGAAACCCATCCAACATTGTCCTGAATATACATGGCTATAGTGACTCCTACAATATTACTAATGCATATACCAAAGTACCACCAATTGAGGAATGAGCTCTTGTGCTTCTTCTCTTCATGATCCTCTTTGTCAAATGGATTTGCACAAAATTCTTGTAAACAAGGTCTGTGTCCTCCCTGCCCAAAGGAAATCAAGTAGATTGAGAAGAGTGAAACCCCAATAAGGACCGGTGAAGATTTAGGACAATATTATGAGCCATTGTGGCATGGAGGAGGTCTGAAAATCCCTAAAGAGGATAATAAAGTGACCAAAATTAACCCATGTAATAATCCATTTCATGCAGTGTTATTTATTTGGGGTTATGTACACTCGGTCAAAGCAAAAAAATTAACAACTATTTTGAAATAATTTGATGGTTCAATTCACCCAAGTACATATCAAACCTGACATTAGCTTGCATTAACACACTCAAACCATAAATTTTCAACTCCTACATCAACATAAACACCAAGACCTCCAAGTATCTCTGATATCATACCTGATCTTTGACCTTCCTAGATGTTAAACATTTTATGTAACCAAATTCTTTCACATTCTATCTTCATGGTAGGTTTTCTCTACTCCTAAGAACATCACATTATGTCAAACAATGAAATTCCTAGATCTTGATATTATTCATCCAACATTCTCATCAATTGGTTCATCTATCATCTTAAATGAGCCAAACTTCCTCACAAGTGCTAGGACATGCCTTTTATCCTTCAAAATAGAGTTATACCTCATATTCTTCAATAAGTCATATCAATTCATGATCTTCCAAGCCATCAAATTTTTTTTCCACATATTCCATGTGTTCCTTGATCAAACAATTGTATGTACATCAATATCATTCAAAAAATTATCTTAACTATTATCTTTTATTGCCTTTGCATGTGCTTCTTCAATATATCATTTCAGAGATCCAACTCATATCCAAAAAAATCATCTATTTTAGTGTTAGAAAAACACAATAGCTTCTAGTTAAGATGTGGGATATGTCAAGTCAAATTTTTATTTGCTCCCTCTGAGGTCAACATTTCTTTTGCCTGGTATATCCTCGTATTTAAAAAGAGTTCTCTGTCATTATTTCCATATCAAAATTTATTTATCATCATCATATTTGATCAATGTATTACAGGATCAAACCAATAAGAATAACATTAGAGTTATTCATTTCGTTTCTATAGGATTTTGTCATTTTACATGACCTTGACTAGAAGCTCACTTTCCATACTTCAAACAACATCTTTTGAATAGTAGTGTATTAATTATGTTTTTGTGAGATTATTGATTTGTTGTTGCCATATAGTTCACTTCTTTGATACACACTCCAAACTACTCCCTTCTATATTGGTTTTGGTCTTCTTTTATATCATGCTTATCCCCATCATTATTAAGGAGTCATCATCAAACATGATGCTTGCTACACTTTTTTATTCCATCCTTCTCATCTTGCTTCCACAACTTTGACAACATTCATTATGGGCCTTCAATTCTCACCAACAAGTACAACCAAGTAGAATATACAAGGACAATAGAATAGAATGAAGAAGGTATTTATCTCTTAAGAGCATGACGTCAATCCTGTCATTCTAGGGTTTTTCTTTTTACAAAGAAACAATTAACTAGGGTTTATATGGTATTCTAATTCAAATCCTTATTAGGTTTTATAAACCCTAGGTTCTTCATTTGCAAATTTTTAATGCAAACCCTAGAAAACGTGTATACACTTTTCAAATTTTGTGTGCTAAAGGGTTAGTCACAAAACCCTAGAGACTACATTTATCTTCATGAAATTTGAAATGTATCCAAGAAAATGATAAGGATCTCTTCATCATGAATTTAAAAGTTTCAAGAGATAGAAGGAAAAATTATATGTACCTTGCCCAAACAACTTTAACTTATTCAAAGGTTCTTCAATTTGTTAGGTACCAAGGATGCTTCAATTCTTATACAAATCCTTTTGAGATAATAGGTTGATTTCACTAATGTAGTGGATTCGTTTTACGTATAGATGCTTTATTCATCATATTTGTATGCATTTATATGTCCCTCAATTAAATGTTCATGTTGATACCTATTATTTAATATTTTTTTAAATATATTTCATTGCTCTAATTATATGATTATGTGGCAAGTTGATTGGCATGGAAAAGCACATGCACACTCAGAGGTAAACATATAATAATTTTGCTTTACATTTAATGTGAAAATTTGATTAGTTGTTTAAATAATAGAAATAATCAATTTTCTTTTGTTGAAATATTTAGTTCGAGCACCACGACAATGATGTTCTTGATGAGGAAGACTTGTGGTCATCCCCCAACCTTGAGGTGACAATAAGAAAGTATGTGATGAAAAACAACAAATAAATTGTGATTTTCAATAGGGATGGAAACCCTATGATCAAGGTTAGGATGAAGAAATTAAGAGAATCTCTTTAGTCATATAAGGTGATAACCATATTTTAAAGTGAGTTTTGTTTGGTTTTTTTTTTTTTTTTAATGTCATAATTTTAATTCTGGAAGTTGGTTTATTTGTTTTTTTTTGACATTATTTAATTGAAAAACTGTCTTCTTTCTTATGTAGAATTATTTAGAGTATCTTTTTCCCCCGCAGTAGTCAGCTGATCATCAACTCAATGTTGATATTAGTGGAATGATGAGACACGACATGAGAGTCTGGAAAGCACTGACACCCAACATATATCTGCGGGATAGTTATTCACTACTCCACCTTCGAGTCATTATTTTCAGTTTTAACCCTGTACAGAAATTACCTGTAGACAAATTCTAAAAATAGAAAATAAACATTGACGAGAATATAAAATAAATACACAAATATTTTTCCCTGGATCTGAAATCTGGGACTACAAGATTGTTTTTTCATTATGTTCCTTTTAATGTTACAATACATATATATACATGTTGAAGCATTCATAAACCCAAATCCATTAACTCTAGATTAGAACATAGCTATATTTCCCTTGACCGGATCTACAAAATACCTCAGGAAAAAAACCATCATGCCTAAAACCATAGGAAAGTTCACCCCCATAAAACCCCCCGATAAGGGGGGCTGCACCCCCCTATGACCCTCTCTACTGCACCTGGTGCAATGAACAGGGATCATAGGAGAGCTTAGTCATTGGTCCAACCCTACAATGTGCATTGGTATTCAAATCTTGGACAGTTTCTTTGTTATTTCCAACCCACAACTTATTATCCACATACAAGACCAGATAAATAACATGGTCACAAATTAATTTAAAATAAAATACACAGTGATTTTCTTTGCTTCTGGTGAAGCCAAGTCCTTGTACATATGTATCAAATTTATGATACCACATACTTGGTGAGTATATTAACCATATAGAGACTCTTTTACTTGCATACTAGTTCTTTCTTTCCCTTCACCGCAAAGACTACAGGTTTCTTCATGCAGATCTCTTCTTCCAGATCCTTGTGAAGAAATGTTTTCTTCACATCCATGTGTTCAACCACAAAATCAAAAGCAACAACAAAAAATAAAAGTAATCTAATAGAAGCTACCTTGGCAACAGGAGAAAAAATATCACCAAAATCAATTCCTCACACTTCGAAATAACCTTTTGCTACCAACCAGGCTTTATATTTCTCCACCTTGCCTTCTACATTCATATTCTTCTTAAACACCCATTTTCTTCCAATGAGTTTCCTACTATATGGAAATTGCATTAGATCCGAAGCCTCATCTTTTTGCAAAGATGCCATTTCATTAGCCATGGCCTATTTCCATAGTTTTCGATTCTGTAAACCTATTGTCTTCCTAATAGTTTTGGGATCATCATTAGTAATAGATAAAGAAAACTTTGAATAGAAAGTAGATGGACTATACCTTTCTAGCTACCTTCCTTCTTGAACTGATCTTCTCACAGCTCGAGTCTGTGGCTCTTCATCTTCTGATTTCTATTCTGTTGTAGAGTCTGATTCTTCCTCCTTTAGATCTAACTCTATATTCTCAAGTTCCTTAGGTACGAATTCATATTTAATAAATATTTCACCTCTCTAAACACCACATCTCATCTATACATAACCTTCCTTGTTTCTGGGTTCCAAATCTTATAACCTTTTAAGCCATCCTCATACCTAATAAAAATGCACCTTTCAGATTTACTATCTAACTTGGTTCTTTTCTATTTTAGAACATGTACATATGAATCACAACCAAATACCCTTAGATGTGAAAGAGAGGTTTTCTAACCAATGCTTACCTCATTTGGAATCCTATCCTCCAATGTTGATGAAGGTGATCTATTAACCAGGTAACATGTAGTCTCCACCGCCTCTGCCAAGAATTCATGTCCTAACCTGACACCACTGGGCATGCTTCTTACCTTTTCCATCAACGTCCTTGTCATTATTTTTGCTACTCCATTTTGTTGAGGTGTGTATGAAGTAGTATTCTACCATGCTATAACACACTTCTTACAAAATCTTCAAATTTTTTGTTGGAGAACTCTCCACCATTATCTGTCCTCAACACCTTTATCTTTTTCTCTTTCTGTTTTTCCACCAGAGCCTTAAATTCTTTAAACCTATCAAATACTTTAGATTTCTTCCTGAGGAAATATATCGATGTATTCCTTGATAATTCATCTATAAATGATACATAGTACATCAATTTACCCAATGATGGAACAAACATAGGTACAAACAAATCACTGTGCACAAGCTCTAATATCTCTTTCACCTTCTTAGCACCAAAGGGGAAACTCACCCAATTCTGCTTCCCATATACACAATGTTCACAGAAATCAAAATCCATAGAGTTAGACATACCTTCTACCATAAAAGTACCATGAAGTATTCAAAGGCCCTTCTCTCCAATATGTCCAAGCCTTTTATGCCATAAAATGGTCTTTTCTCCCGAGACCACTAGATTTTCAGCTCCACTTTCAGGAACCACATAATTGTTGTACCCATCAATAAAAATACTACCCAAAAGCTTCTACAAAGTTCCAATTCGAACTCCCCACATCAATAACAGTGGTCCTCGAACCATATTATAAGTATCTTTCTCAAACACTATATTTACACTTGCATAATCCATCTTTCTCATAGAAATTAAATTTTTGGCCAATGTAGGAATATGCAGAACATTGAGGAGTGTTCTAATCCTTCCACCTTGCAAGTTTAAATTGAATTTTCCACATCCGATGATTATTTCCTTCTTGGAATCCCCTAAGAAGACATCACCACCATCATATTTCTCATACTCATAGAACCACTCCCTATCGGGAGAGAAGTGAAAGGATGCACTTGAGTTAATCAACCATGCCTCATGATCTACATGTGGACATGAAGAAGAAGCCAAGTACACATCCCCAGCTTCATATGAGGTGGTTTTCACCTCTACAAAAGGAGCATCATCAAATCCCTTTCCTTTCTCAAGAGCTTTATATCTAGAGTCCTTTTTTAAGTGATCTTCCTTTCCACATTCCCAGCACATCTTTACACATTTTCGTAGAGATTTAGGTATCCCTCTAGATTTAGATCTCCCACTCAAGGACTTATTTTTGTTTCTGTTCTGGGACTGTCCTCATATAGACAAATAATCACCATTTTGGCCCTCCATATCCATCTCTTCTCCTCCGAAAACAAGGATGAGACTATTTCGTCAAACTTCAAGGTAGTTGTATTGCCACCTATTGCAACAACCAAACGATCCCATGAATCTAGTAGAAAACACAACAAACTAATGAAATTATCTGCATCTAAAATTTTAATCTCAATAGATAACAACTGTCTTACCACATTATTAAAGGCATTCAAATGCTCTATCCACATGTCTCCATTCTTCATCCTCAGGTTATACAAAATTTTCTGTAGGAAGAATTTGATCATCGGAGATTTAGATTGGTACAAATTTCCTAAATTGTCCCACAAAGCCTTCATCGTAGCTTCTTTGAATAGATTCAAAAATACCGAATCTGAGATACACAACATTATAGTGCTCTTTTCTTTCCGATCCAACTTCACCCAGTCTTCAAATGAAAGTTTTGTTGGTTTAGTACCTGGATCTATGTAGTCCACTAGTCTTTATCCACCAGTAGATCCTCCATCTTGAGTTTCCAAAACTCAAAACCCTGGCCATTAAATTTCTCGATCTCTATCTTTTCACTACTCACCATCTTCTTTCATTGCAAGAATTGATCCTACAGATCTCCCACTCAACAGGGTCTATCATAGGCTTGAGAAAAACCCCTCAGCAGCAAAGGTGTCCCCTTGAAGCTAGAACAACTTTGATACCAAATGTAGGTTTTAATGCTATGTAGAAATTACTTGTAGATGAATTCTAAAAACAAAGTATAAACAAAAACGAGAATATAAAACAAATACACAAATATTTTCCCCTGGATCCCAAAACATGGAATACTAGATTAATTTTTCATTATGTTCCTTTCAATGTTACAATACATATATATACATGTTGAAGCATTCATAAAACCCAATCCATTAACCCTATATTAGAACATAATCATAGTTCCCTTGACTGTATCTACAAAATACCATGGGTAGAAAACCATCATGCCCAAAACCATGTGCAAAACCCATGCACCAAACCATAGGTAGGTCTGCCCACCTAATATAGGGTCAAAAAAAAAATCTCGAGGCACTTCCCTAGACTCTTTGCAGGAGGACTACCGCCCCCTGAAACCGCTCAGTAGTTTTGGAAAGAATATAGCACACACTCAACAATCATGCTCCTAGTATTGACACTAGCTCCAATACACCATTGGTTGTGACCAATGAGCACATGCCCCCCGATCCAATCACTCATCCAAGCTCTGAATGAGGTGGTGAGAGAGGTGACCCTAGTATTGATGACATTATGGGTTTATTTCCTAGAACGTCACGTGTTAACAACATGGGGAAAATTTATTGCAAATTTTTGGTGAATGAGGAAGGAATTCCAATAAAAACACCAAAAATTCCTAGTATTTTTTTATGTTTTCACTATTTAATATTCTATATCTAAAACATAAGTCATCTGTATTATTATTTTTGAACTTATGATCATATATTTTTGCATGTAGGTAACATGTTGTTTTATTAAAAAATGGATGACAAAGCATTAGATATTTTTCAGACTACCATACATGGAAGGTGAATGCCAAAATTTCAACCTTAAAAAAGAGCTTATGGACTACGTTGAAGATCTATTCCGGACAAATTCTTTCAATAAATCAAAGGTTACCTCCATGGTTGGAAGATAATTAAAACAACCACGACACCACTATAGTAGAAAATTGGTAGATAATAGTTAGACAATTGGCATTATATGTCTAGCTAGTGGAAGTAAGTGTGTTGGCATTGATGTAAACAATTATGCTGTGAGATAAAGTTGATCAGTTGGCATTTCCTGATAATTAGCAAGTGTATTGGCATTGATGTCAACCAAAATAGCATGGATGTATGTGCTAGCATGATGTTAGGAAATACAACATTGATTTCCACTAGGCTAGTTGTGATAGCATCAAATGTTAGCCTTAATGTGCTTAGTGTATCAAGCTCAGGGGGAGTCCCATGGTTGCTGCAGTGCTATGTAGATAATCATCACAGTAGAAGGCCTATTGGAGAATCCATAAAAATATGAATGTGTTGGTCGAAGAGTCTAGGATTCCAGGCACAAGAAGAAGAGTCAAGGTGCAAAGAATGGTAGAGAGTTTGTAACCATATTTCAGGTAGAAAATGGGCTCAAGGACTACAATAGACGTTCTCCATTGGAAATTGATTTAAAAAAGTTTCCCAATAGTATGTGGAATTCCATAAATGGATCCCGAGATCAAAATTTATTGATAGACGAAGTAATTATCTTGAAGTCCTTAGGAACAAGCTGAATTTCAGAACCTCGGAACTAGGGAAGCACGCTGAATATCGAAACCCCAAATTTTGGAACTTTAGAAGTTTGGAGGGTTAGAGTCTCGAGACCTTAGAGGGTCAGAATCTTGGGATGTCAGGAGGTTGGAATATCAGAACCCAATATTTTGGAACCTTGGAACCTTGGAACCAGGGAAGGTAGAATATCAGAAGCAGACTGAATATCGGAACCCCAAATTTTGAAACTTCAGAACTTCAGAGGGTCGGAGTCTTGGGACCTCAGAAGGTCTAAATCTTAGGACGTCAAAATTTCAGAATATTGGAACCCTAGATTTCAAAACCTTCAAACCTCGTAACTTCTTATTAATGAATTCATTTAAAGGCGTTGTGGGTTGCGGGGAGTAGGGATTTACAAAGGAAACCATTTGCAAAACCAAGGATTGATGGACCATTTCTCTCTCCTCTGACAATACACATGGAAGTAGTTTATTGGCCTTGTTACACAAAAATTTGTCACCGTCCCTACTACCCCTCTCCCACATCTTGGAGGACTCATTTGGGGACCTATGAGAAATGACATGGCCTACAAACACTTGCATTACATTCCCCTAAACATGAGCTTTGTTTGCCCTGAAGACATTTGTTGCTAAAAAACCTTAAAAATAGCTCTTTTTCCATTGGCGCGGTTCCATAGTGCAGGCCTCTCGCCAAGGGGGCAAATCCTCCAAAGAGGGTGCGCCAATTGGCACTCTTTCATAGAGTCGCACCTGTGCCAACCATAATCAGAGGTGTTTTTTAACAAATAAACGACAGAAGTTTCGTCCTAACAAATTCCTGGACTGTTATCTATCTTGAGTTGGGTGGTTTGGCTACGGATTTCCATAGAGAGGAAATGGTTTGCCAGCTCTCATGGAAGTTCCTTGATGATATGGCCAATCCCATGATTATTGGCTATGATCCCAACTCCCCTTCCTCCATCTATAAAAGCTTGCCCATTTTCCTTTGCAAGCTAGTTCCAAAGTTCCAGAGATTCAGAATTGTCAATTTTCCAAGAGCTTCATGCTGCAAGAGCCTTCTTGATTCCCATAAGGCCAAATCCAAGCAAGGAGATTATTGTCTAAGATCCGAAGAGAGAGGCTTGTACTTACTCCGGACAGGCTTTGCGAGACATGTGCTTCTAACTACCTGCCAAAGGAGAATCCAACGTCAAAACATTGGTTGTATTCCCCTTTGATTAATTATTAATGAACGACTATTGGTTATGGTTCCACTCTTGTTATTATTTGTGATGATGATGGGTTATGTCCTTTCTGACTGACATATAGTTGCATATTTTGGATTTTATGCTTGTGTTTGTGTCGTTCGTTGTATGTGCAGGTGTCCATTCACGAAGATCGTGAGGATTGTGATCTGCCGAAGCAGAGGAATGGGAGCACCACCTCTCCTACAAACAATAGCATTGGAATCCAGGTAGGCCTTCATCGCTGGTCTGTTAATTTGTAATTAGGAACTTGCGCTATAGCATTTGATGATTGTTTCTAGACCCGGTCTGGGCTAGTAGGGATCGCCTTTGTCAGCAGAGGGGATTTACCTCGCCAACAATTTGACAACTTCGCTGGGGAGCTTGTCTTGCCTTTTTGGTTGTTTCTTGATTTTTTTCTTGCTTGGTCAGCCTTTTGGGTTGGGTTCTTTTGCTATTTTTGCTTCTTGGTTTACCTGGTTATCGTTGGCCTGGTTTTGGATTGTTTATTTTTCATTTTGGCACAACAAACTTGACTGGCACACTTTTTTGCATGACAGTCATGCCAATTGGCGCTAGTTGTCAATATACCACTCACGCCAATCCTTAAAAGCCGCTAGTTTCAGCTTGACAGTCACGCCAGGCCTAGGAAGTGCTAAAGTTTGCTTGATTTTAAGCCTTCTGAGCTTGGTCTTTATTTTGGATACATTTTCTCGACTGCTTGAGTGTATTGGAGTCCTGTTTGACTGGTTTTAATGTTCATCCTTTGGTTGTTTGCCATTTTTCTATCAATGCCATGTTTTTAGCCCTAGGGCATCTAGTGGCTTTGTGTGTCGAGCCTTCCTTAGGAGTTTTTGGTATTTTATTGGTCCAGTCGACTTTTTGATTGCTCCCCTGCACTCATTTAGTGGTTGTTAATCATTTTATTGCGTTATTTGAGTGACTTCCCCATTTTTCACTTGAATTCTACTTTGTTTCGCTTTGGGCCTAGATTACATGACTCATTTGTGTTTTTGGGACTTTTCTCGGTATTGAAGGACTGCTTTGTCAATGTAGGGAACTGATTGTGCTTGCATTGAGTGAAATTTGCTTGTTTTTGCTCACTTATTATCATTTCTCAAAATTTGTTTAGTGCATCTTTCCCTTAACATTAAAAGAAAAATCTCTTTTGCTTTTCATTAGTTAATGTAAATTAGAGCTTTTTCGTTGTTATTAGTGATTAGTGACTTTGATGGAAAAAAATTTTAATTTCCATTAGCTGCATTAGAGATATCGTTGGTTGTTTTATGATCATTTTGTTTGTGTGAAAGCTCTCAACTCTCTTATAGTTGCATTCATCGAATAAAATGATATGATGTGGCATATAGCTTGCATTTAGGAAATTTTGAGACTTTACATATGGTAAGGCCTGAAAACTAAAACACAATCCAAGATCAACTTTAAAATGAACTGAATGAATCTAACAATGCATTGGAACATAACGCACACTGTTTAGAGGTCTAGGCTAGAGACGTGCTCTGGCGTCATTAAACCTAGTCATTTTTGTTTCCACTCAAGGTTGGGTGATTCCTCCTTCTGTGACTTAATAGTGGTCTAGTACGGAATTGTGCTCCCACGTACCATCGAGTATATGGCGAGACCCCACTAGGTTATCATCCTTTATCCATAGGAAGTTGAGTCTACCGCCCTATACTCGTGATACACCGAACACAGCATTTGGGGAGATTGCCTGCACGTACGGAAAGTCCTTGGTTTATTTCTCTTTCATTTCTAAAACCAAGGTGTATATTGCAGTTCATGGTTATTTGGTACACCCTCTTTGCCTAGTATCCCTAAGCAATCATTTGATCTTTTCTGACTCCCTAAATTTGAAATGATCACCAAGCGCTTGTCCTTTCATGCTTGTTTCAAATCTGAAAGTGATAGAGTCACCTTTTATCCATTTCTTGACTCTTAACACATGAAATGGTGAAGTTTCTTAATTCCAATGTGGTAAAAATTAAATCACCCGTGATCACACACCTTGTTAGATTCTGCTTGTTGGCCATTTGTTTGTGAGTCTTGACTCTTTTTCATCAACGTTTGCGACTTTCAGTTTTTGGTTGCAACTTTTCCAAAATTCACCAACCCAGGAATCCCCTCTGACGAGAATCCTGGTCATTTTCCTCCTTTTGGGAATGTTGGTGCTCCTTACATGGCAACGTTGTCTCTTCCTGGGTTAACTATTGGGTTGCCTATTTGGTTGTTCTCAACCTCTGTGGTCCCTAGTGTCTCAACTACTGGTCAATCTGTTCCTCCACCAGAACAACCTCATGTTGATTCCAAGGTGGAACTCTCCCCTTCTTCGGCTGTTTCTACGTCCTCATCTTCTACTTCGCTTGGTGAAAGTATGGATTCAAGTAACCAGGTGGCTAAGAAGAAGAAGAAGAAGTCTCATCAGCGAGAGGCTAAAAGTGCAGCTACTGCCCCGAGTACATCCCAGGTCGGAACACCTTCTGCTCTTTCGTGGAAGGTTAAGTTTCCTTGTAAATTGTGCAAGGATGACCATCTTCTTCGTGATTTTCCTGGCATTCCTAGGATCTTAGAAGTATGGTATCACGATCCGGCCTGCCCCTCATCATCCTCTGAAGCTCATGGCAATGCTACCCTATCAACTGGAAATGGTAAGAAGAAATGGAAGATTCGATTCCCCTGTAGGCTATGTGAAGGCAACCATCTCCTTCACCTTTGTCTGCTCATGGATGAAGCTTCCGCTGTTTTGGAAAGTCTTACAGCTTCTTCACCCCAACTCCCTGTTGGTTATCAGAGGCTCTCTTTAGATCCTCTCCCTGTCGACAAAGAGATTGATTTAGATACTTCTCTTGTCCATCCTCCTCTTTCTGAACCTGCCTGTGCTAATCCTGTTCGGGACCAACCATTGGTCGGAGAGAGTGTCAACTTGGGTTCACCACCCGTCGATCACTCTGTTTCGGAAGAGCGTCATGCTCATGTTCTTCTCGTCTCGTCAGATTCTCCCGAGTCCAAAAATGACCCTCCTATCCCAGCTGATCCAGAGAGTACTTCTTCGGTTCCTGTAGAGCAGGGGGGCAATCATACGATTCCCCCACCGAGTAGTTTAGTCGTTTACTTCGACTGGAGTCATTTGACCGCCTTCTGCCTTCCATCCCATGTGCCTTTCCAGATTACAGTACATGCCTATGATAAGGCAATACCTAGCACTATCTTGGATGAGGGTGCATCTGTCAGTCTTATGCCTTCCACTACTTGGCAAGCTTTGGGCTCCCCATAGCTTGTGCCAGTCACACAGAATCTGTTACCATTTGATGGAGGAACCATTCAACCATTAGGGATCCTTCCAAAGTTCCCTATTACTTTGGGAGGAAAATCCATCTATATAGACGTACTAGTTACCCAAGGTGCTTTAGATTTCAGTCTTCTCCTTGGCCGTGACTATGTTTATGCCATGTGGGCCCTTGTCTCTTCACTTTTCCGTGTGGTTTGCTTTCCACACAACGAAAGAATCGTGACTATAGATCAATTATCATTCCTTAGTCCCCCGGTGCCTCCTGTGCAGTTGTCATCCCCTCCTGGTTTTTATCCACCGGTTTTATCTGCCCCACCGCAGGTCAACTACGTGGCTACTTATCCCCTGCCTATATCCAGTGATGCTGTCGTCGTGCATAGTGTCCTGGGGGCATTGGGTCCTCACTTCTAAGATGTTATCCTTCCACTGGGAGTGGCACTCTTGGACACAATGACTTCCTGTTCATTATGATGAAGTTCGTGCGGAGCATAATTCGTTTTCCTATGTCAAGCTCCTTAAAAAATGAAACTAGGTTTGGTCGGAGCATAGTTCGTTTTCCTATGTCAAGCTCCTTAAAAAATGAAACTAGTTCTAGTCGGAGCATAGTTCATTTTCCTATGTCAAGCTCCTTAAAAAATGAAACTAGGTCTAGTCGGAGCATAGTTTGTTTTCCTATGTCAAGCTCCTTAAAAAATGAAACTGGGTCTAGTTGGAGCATAGTTCGCTTTCCTATGTCAAGCTCCTTAAAAAATGAAACTGGGTCTGGTTGGAGCATAGTTCGCTTTCCTATGTCAAGCTCCTTAAAAAATGAAACTGGGTCTGGTCGAGCATAGTTCCTCATCTTGTGTCAAGCTCGTTAAAAAATGAAACAAGGGTTATGAGGATAGTTCTTTTACTGTGTCAACCTCATTAAAAAATGAAACAAATCCCTTTCCAAATCGAGTCTTTTGATTAAGATCTTGTCAAATACGAGTCGAGTCTTTCCAAGATCTTTAAAGTGAACCTTCATTCCATCCACTTTGTTGAATGCAATGAAGCTTGGGGGCATGTACCTCATTTTCCGTCATTATGTTGGGGGCATACGAACTTATAACAAGCATAGTTTTTCGTTTCAAGCTTGTGAAAATATGAAACCGAATCCAAGCAGAGTTCTCCATGGTTCAAGCTTGTGTAAAAATGAACCCATACCCAATGTACATCTCGTGATTGTGATTTATATCCACTCAATTATGCTAGATGAACCTTGGTTTTTTCATTCCATTGCCACCATCTCTTTGGCCGATCATATGCTTTCACTCGGTTGTTTTTTCCTTTCTTGAGGAACCGCAACAATGAGTGGTTTTATTAGCCAGCCTCTTGAGCATTACATGTTTTGAGTAGTTCCACCATTGCTAGAACTAGTTGCTACCCTTTATACCACTCGTTCCTCTAGGACGAGTCACCTTTAAGCTCTTTTCTGACTCGTAAAATATGAAAAGATTGCCGAGTATTTTTTCCCTTTTTGACTTGTTAAAGAGAATAAAAATGGAGGTCTCCTTTTCGCTCTTTTCTGACCATTTAAAGATGAAAAGATTGTCGAGTTATTCCTCTTGACTCGTTAAATGTAAATAAGAGGCGGTTGCCTTTAAGTTCTTTTCTGACTGTATAAGGACGAAAAGATCGTCGGGCCCTTTTCGTTTCAGGCTTGTTGACGGTTACAAAATGACGTGATTTCGGTCGCTTTTTTACTTTTTCAGGTCAAAGTCACTAATCATGAAAAGTACTCCTCAATTGTAATGGTCGGGTGGTTCTTTCAAGCATTGTTTTATACTTTTTTAGGCTTGAGAGACACAACTTTACGAAAAAGGAAACCCCTAGATTTTACTTTTATGCTATCTTTTCAAACTCTCTAAACATGAAAAGACGTCGAGTTCTTCCTTTGTCAGACTCGTTAAAACTTGATGACATTGGATTCCGTTGAAATGAAATTTTACAAGCATATGCTATCCCCGTCAAGCTTGTTAATAAAAATAATTGGGGTACTCACTAGAAATGGTGGGGAAAATGGAACCAGAATCATTGTCATGTCGGCAATATGTCGCTCTTGAACATGGAACTTGTCTACATTCATGTCTGGGTGGGAACATCTCATCTCGTTTTTCACTTGCCTCCATGGGTTTGGATGATCCTGTTTGACCTCTCATCTGCTCTTTGCCTTGTCACCATGACCTTTGATCGATTGATGTCAAATACTGCCAAGTCCACTGTCGTGCCACCGATATGTTCAAGAGAAGTTGACCTATGCAAACTATCAACCTCCCTCTGATAACTCATATAATCCTGATTAACAAAAACATTATCTTCCTCTGTCTTGCGTCAATGATGTGGGAAACACTATGGCCCACCTTCGATCAAGGTCACTTCCTGTCGACTTCAGCTCATTATCCAGGAAGTTGATATAGAGACTCCCTTCTGGTGCCTTGGAGCATGCATGCCTCAATGGTAGGTTCTTCGCATTTGATGCAAGGTTTTCATAATTGGCCTCCGATCAAATGATTCTACGAGTGTTCGATGCCGACTCACTGATTCATGCGCTGTAGATTGTACCTGTAGTACCTTGAGGGCCATTGTCATTATTGGTGGTACCTCTCGCGTTTGTTAATAGCTTTCACCATTGGCTGGTAATCAGACGATGTTCCTGCATGTTTGACTTCGACTCCTATATTCACATGCTTGAACTTGTACTTTGTTTGGATCGGGACGAAGCGCAAGACACTGGATTTTGTTTGTTGGGATCTAGGCTGTGATTTTGTGGATTATTATGATTATTACATGACTCATTCACTGGATGGCTGCGACCTTTGCCTGAGTCTATTTATCGATCCTCACTGGATGGCTGCGCCCATACCTTGGATCTAGATTATTGTGTACTCTACTATGGATGGTTGCGCCCATACCACATATATCATGTAGTTGAGATATCAGTTGTAATTCTCCACATAGGTTTTCCGCACGGCAGTGTTTTTGGTTGGACATGTTCTTGTAAAGCATTTCACCCCTCTCTCTCTCTCGGGCCTCATGCTTTAAGGGGCATCTGTTACACAACAATTTGTCACCGTCCCTGCTACCCCTGTCCCGCATCTTGGAGGACTCATTCCGGGACCTATGAGAAGTGACATGGCCTACAAACACTTGCATTACATTGACCTGAACATGAGCTTTGTTTGCCCTGAAGACATCTCCTACTAAAAAACCCTAAAAATAGCTCTTTTTCCATTGGCGCAGTTCCATAGTGCAGCCCTCACGCCAAGGGGGAAAATCCTCCAAAGAGGGCACGCCAATTGGCACTCTGTCATAGAGTCGCACCCGTGCCAACCATAATCAGAGGTGTTTTTTAACAAATAAATAGCAGAAGTTTCATCCTAAAAGATTCCTGGACTGTTATCTATCTTGAGTTGGGTGGTTCGGCTATGGATTTCCATAGAGAGGAAGTGGTTTGCCACCTTTCATGGAAGCTTCCTTGATGATATGGCCAATCCCATGATTATTGGCTATGATCCCAACTCCCCTTCCTCCATCTATAAAAGCTTGCCCATTTTCCTTTAAAAGCTAGTTCCAAAGTTCTAGAGATTAAGAATTGTCAATTTTCCAAGAGCTTCAAGCTGTAAGAGCCTTCTTGATTCCCAAAAGGCCAAATCCAAGCAAGGAGATTATTGTCTAAGATCCAAAGAGAGAGGCTTGTCCTTACTCCCAACAGGCTTTGTGAGACATGTGTTGCTGACTACCCGCCAAAGGAGAATCCAGCGTCAGAACATTGGTTGTATTCCCCTTTGATTAATTATTAATGAACGACTATTGGTTATGGTTCCACTCTTGTTATTATTTGTGATGATGATGAGTTATGTCCTTTCTGACTGACATATAGTTACATATGCTGAATTTTATGCTTGTTTTTGTGTCGTTCCTTGTATGTGCAGGTGTCCATTCATGGAGATCGTGAGGATTGTGATCTGCCGAAGCAGAGGAACGGGAGCACCACCTCTCCTACAAACAATAGCATTGGAATCCAGGTAGGCCTTCATCGTTGGTCTGTTAATTTTCAATTAGGAACTTGCGCTATAGCGTTTGATTATTGTTGCTAGACCCAGTCTGGGCTAGTAGGGATCGCCTCTATCCACAGAGGGGATTTACCTCGCCAACAGGCCCTCAGAGAAGATGATGGCATATGACATCAGCAAGACATGGCTTTACCGAGGATGCAAATAGTTAGATTCAACATTATTGAGTGTCCTAATGGGAAAAAATCTAGGTGACACATGTCACCACTAAGGAGACACCATGTGGGGTTGATTAAAGGAGTATGATGTCACCCTGAAAGTATATTTTGGAGATCAGAGATTGCGTGACTCCTCTATAATTTCACTTTGAGAAATTTCCAATAGCAAGGAGCTTCCGATGTTGTTGGCATTTGGTGGTGGAGCCCAAAGAACCAAGGGCATAGATATGGAACAGAAGGAGATAAGCCCTCAAAAAGATTCTAAAGTGATTAGAACCTAAGTTTTAAGTAGCCAATTACAACAGCTGGTTGTATGGTGGAGAAATAGTAGGAGGCGAAGGAAAAGGGGTTGAAGACCAGGCTCAGAATCTCGTGATCTCGTAATATCTTGGAACATAGTCACCTTAATAAATTTATGATAGGTGGGGCTCTAATATTACAACATAGAGGTGTATGAAGAATGAATGACTTGGTAGCTAAGAGTATCTGTGCATAGAAGAGTAAGTCACTAGAATAAATAAAGATTGTCAAGATCACTGAGTCAATGGCGATAAGGACAACGTTGTTTAGAGAAGAGTGTTGGGCCTGACTTGAGTTGAAATAAGCTACCTCTCATCTCTCATGCATTCTTAATTGAATTAAATGAAGAACAGAGCCTCAGGGACTGGAGATCTGATCACAATTCAGAGAAGCCATGATGAAGTAAATCTCAATCTTTATGAGTAATTAATATGTAAGGAAGAACCTCCTAGGAATACAAACTAACTGAGATTTAATTCTTAGCATGGAGAATTACAAAGTGACCCATTCTCTGAATTGATTATGCTGCAACTGTAGTTTTTGATTAGCTGAATAGGAGAAAATGCTCAGAAGCCCATGCACCACATTTAATATGATCATAGTAGCAAGTAGTCAAAGCTACAATAGTATGGAGAGCCATTCATAGAGTACACACTTAGGCTACATGTATAGCAGTTGACGATTGTTAGAGACTAAATCATTCACTATGTGATAGGGGAACAAAACTTGTGATTACAAAAGAGAAAATTTGGGGGAAGCAACATTCTTTCTAGTGAGATGTGTGGAGAGATCTATGCATGAGTGTGCTGCTGAGGAGAGGGTGAGTGAACCTATGCTGCAGAGAGAGGAAAAGAGTGCCTATACAAAGGAAAAGGCCCAAACTATGCTAGGGCTACTTTGTGAGGCTGAGAGAGCCTATGACATAGAAGAGGGATGAGAGGAGAAGAATGATGCTATAGAGTGGAGAGAGAGAGTTGTGAGGGTTGAGATTAGTGAATGCTATTGAGAAGAACAATGGGATTCTATAGATTGAGCAGAGGACATAGAATGTTGCATTTCTCAAGAGAAGAGGAGAATACTATTTGAAAATAGGTAGAGAGGCAGGCAATTATTGTTCTTCTATAGATTGAGCAGAGGACATAGAATGTTGCATTGCTCAAGAGAAGAGGAGAATAATATTTGAAAATAGGTAGAGAGGCAGGCAATTACAGTGAGTAGTAAGTTTTCTTTTGGGTGTGGGTTGGAGCTTGCATATAGGAAGCCAGTGTTACCATATCTAGTGGGTTTCTAAGAAGGATTGTCAATTGATGTCTCCTACAATTTGGTGCTTTCATAAGTCCAAGTAGTTGTAGGTTGGTGCTTACAAAAAATCCATGAATTTGGTTCTTCAGATCATGCTTCTGGTAGGATGATCAGGTATCTGCAAAAGGAGGGATTTGGTGCTTCAAACTAGTGGGTGCTAGTGAACAATCAAAGGGAGTTGGTGCTTCTTGTGAGTGGTGACTCACAAAAATATTGATGTAGCAGAGTAGTTGCTCTTATTTTTACATAAATAAAAAAATAAGCTTTGTATTTTTTTTCCCATAAGTTTTTCCACGTTAAACCTTCAGGTCTCATTTGTTTTCTACTCATGATGTGTATGCGTGTATTAGTTGAAATGGATGTTGTTATGCTTTCTTAATGGTTTCTATAAAATGGATGCCAATTTTAAATGAGTAAAGATAAATTGGCATAAAATTTTAAATTGCCCTTAATATTGATTCCCCCCCCCCCCCCTCAGTATTAACATTGTTTCCAATAATTGGTATCAGAGCCAGGTTCATTCAAGAAAAACTTAACCGTTTGAAGGTATATCAAAGGGGAACAATGGCCAATAAAACTTGGCTTACATCAGAAGGATTTCCTTTTTTAAATGGATTAGAGTATGTACTGTGGAAGTTTAGAATGGAAGCCTATCTAATGGATTTATATGTTGATGGATGGTGCTCCTTATGCAATGGAGAAATATTGATCAAAATGAAGAAGTCTAGGAAATCATCATGAAAGGGTTGTCTAAACTAGATGTTGAGGAAGTAAGGCACTATGATAAAAAAATGAAATGCTAAACATATTGCAATTTTTGTATGGAGAATATCACAATGTGTCTCAAGAGAATACTGAAGCACCTTACTACTCAAGTAGCGAACCAAAACATGTGGCTGTTGGTGATAAGAAGAAACGAAAGAAAAAGGAGAAGGAAAATAGAAGGAAGGTTGCTAAAAGGATTGAAGATATTTCTTCCTATGATTAAACTATTGATCTTCACTCCAAGGATGGTGAAGAAGAGGAACTGGATGAGAGGCCATATGACTAAGAAGGTAATCTATTTATTTGTGATAGATGTAAAGAAATAGGTCGCTCATTATCTAGATGTTCATATGAATCACTTGAGTATAGAGATAACCATGCATCTAGTAGTAGTAATGAAGATAAACCAACTTTAGTAGTAATATAAAATGAGGGACCTTCTGAAGAAGAAGAGAGCATATCCCATAAGAGAATACGAGTATCACTGGAAGTGATGAAGATGGAATACTCCTCAAACCTATGGAATATTCTGTGGATACGGAGATGGATTTATATCTTTGTGGTGGCTCATCCAATACCTCCAAGACTAAAGAAAATGATATAGATTAAAGGATATATTTGAGGAAAAAGTTGATCTCTTCTCTAAACGATATCAAGGAGCTATAAGAAGAAAATCTCAAGAATAGGCTAGAATATTGAATGGGAGCTTATCCATTCAACTAAATGACGAAGAAGATTACTATGAGAGACTACAAAATGAAGTAGTCTCAATGAGACATGACCTAGAAATGGAAAGTGAAGAGCTGTCTCAATATCAGAAGCTTGAGGAGAGAAAATAGGCTTTGAATAAGATGCTTGTTAAGTAGCGATCCCCTCTCATCAAATTTGGTTTAGGTTTCAAATAAAAGCCATGCTCCAAGATTACTAAGGCTAAAGGGTCAACTTCCTAGGTAAAGGTAGTTCAAGGTTATAACACCAACAAAGGAAAAGAAGTTGTTGAAATTCAACAACAGAAAGGACAAAATTAGTAGTAGGAGAAGAAAATACATCAACAATATGCTAAGAATTAACAACAAGGAGTGCAGTAGAAGAGAACCAAGCAATAATAGGGAACAATGCGAGGCAATAACACAACCTTCCATGGAAGGCATATGAAGAACCAATAGAGGTCATTTCTCTCTCAAGGACAATGCCTTCAAAGAAAATGTATTGTTAACTATCAGAAGCCTTTTCATGGTTAATGTTTCTATTGCAATAATATTGGGCATAAGGTTGAAAACTGGAGATGGCATGGAAGAAAACGAGATGGAGTGGGTAGTAGCAGACTAAGAATGCATAAAGTGGTTAGGATCAGGCATGTTTATAGTAATTGAAGACTTGATAAGAGTGTTTTCAAGTATAGTAACTCCTCTGCCCCATTCTTAAGTCAAATTGAATGCTACAACTATGGAAACTTTGGGCATGAGGCAACATTATACATATATGTGGAGAAAAAGAATTCTTCTCAGCATATGCATGAAAATGTAGCAGCTCAATATTTGAAGACAAGAAGAAATAATGGAGTAGAGGAATACAAGCTTGTCTTACATGCTCAGTATTAAAAGAGAAAGATGAAAAAAGGAGGCAGAAATCAGAAGAAAACCAGGAAGAATGATCCTCCTGCTCTTGTAGTATACCCTTTTTAAGGAAAAAAGGAAATAAGAAGACTTGGATTAAGAAAGAGGGCTTGAAGGAAAAGTTTCCTTTAGCCATGTGCAGCCAAGAGAAATCCTGAACATGGGAAAATAAGAAGTTGAAAAGTAATGCTCCTATCAAGGCTCAACCATTGGAGGTTTGGAAGAAGGAGGAATATTATATACTAAGGTGGGAGTAGATCCTTTGTTTCTCTTCAGTAAAGGAAGAGAACAGACTCAGAGGAGGTCAAATAAGTCAGATGGAGGAAGCTATAAATAATATACTGAAAGGTGCATCTGATTGTTGAAAGTATGGTCGAGTCCCCTTGCTGATTACAATAATGTATTTGTTTATTTAAAATGTATCATCATTGAAATAGATAGGAGGAGTGCAACCATCGAGGTTTCAGGGGGAGTACATAACAACATCTTATGTTGTGACATATTATGTTGTGGAAAGAAGAGGATGAGCTGCAGCAAAAGTGTGGAAAGACAAAAGGTCTACAGTAAATTTAGGTCGACAAGATCTACCCTCATGCAGATGAAATGGATCGGATGTAGGAGATCATAGAAAATTTGCTCAGGGGGAGCTATTTTATTAAGTAGAAGTAGGCAACAAATGTCAACCTCAGGAAGAAATATTTCATAGGAAATGAAAGGTTTACATCTAGGGTGAAATACGCTTATTTCATTTAATTTGTGTATTTTATTTTGACCAATAGTCTTCTATTCATGAAACACAATAGGTACAACCTTTGACTCTCACTTATCTTTCAATTGGAATCACTATGTAAATTGGTCATTTGGGTTCATATGGAGCAACCTTTTGTGAAAATTGGCATTTCATTTTGAAAGGAAGTATTAGAGGTTTCCTATTACAATATCCAATTTGTATTATCCTTTTTGGTGCAATTTGTATTATTTAAGAAACAATCCATATTTGAAGTAGCCTGATCTCAAGAGAAGTAGTGTTGATTAATGTAGATTCTCAAGCAAAGTGAGAATAGAGGATGAAGTAGTAGCAACAGTGAAGAGAAATATCAATGCATCACTTATGGGTGGTATCTGCATTCGGTAGCTCTACCATGAGCAATTTTAATTGGAAAAAATGATTCATTTGAAGAGAACATATTCAATCGACAACTGTAAGGTGTACAAAACTAGAGGTTCATTGGCATGGAGGAAGTATATGTTCATGGGGATCATATCACACAAGTCTAGTTTATAGAGTAGCAACAAATATTGACCATTGAAGAGAAGTCTACTGAGTAGAATGAATAACAACAACTAGACCCTCGTCATCAACAATCAATGATTGTATGGTGGAGAAGAAGAACCTTGTAGCCCTTTGCCATTGATGTTAAAGGGGGAGAGAAGCTTATTGGAGAACAAGTTGTGATGTCGCAAGCAAAGGAAAGAAATCCATTTGTGGCTCATGTAAGGAGATGCATGGAAGCAGCATGAGGATTGAACATCAATGTGGAGAAGTGAAGGGGAGTTTCCATCAATGCCAAAGGGGGAGATTTATGGACAGTTGGCATTGTTTGTCTGGCTATTGGAAGTAAGTGCATTGGAATTCATGTCAATAGTCATTCTGGGATATCAAATTGAGTAGTTGGAATTGCCCGACAGTTAGAAAATGTTTTGGCATTAATTCCAACTAGATTACCATGGTGTATGTGTTAGCATGATGTTAGGAAATACAACATTGATGCCCACTAGGCTAGCTATGATAACAACATATTCTAGCATTAATGTGATCAGTGTATCAAGATTAGGGAGAGTCCCATGGTTGTTGTAGTGCTTTATAGAGAATCATCATAGTAGTAGGCCTATTGGAGAAGCCATAGGAAGATGATTGTTGTGGTCGGGGAATCTAGGATTCCAGGCACAAGAAGAAGAGTCAGTGTGCAAAGAATGGAAGAGACTTTTCAGGCATGTTTTAGGTAGAAAATGGGCTCAAGGACTGTTCTGGACCTTCTCCACTTGAAATTTCTTTGAAAAATATTTCCAATAGTATGTGGAAGTCCATAAATAGATTTGGGTATCAAAAGTTATTGATAGTCAAAGTAAGGATCTTGAAGTCCTTAGGACAAGGCCAAATTTTAGAACCTTGGAACGAGTGAAGTAGGTCAAATATCAAAACCCCGAATTTTGAAACTTTAGAAATTCAGAGGGTCAAAGTGTTGGGACCTCGCAGGGTTAGAATCTCGAGATGTTGGTAGGTCTTAATATCAAAACCTCGAATTTCGGAACCTCAAAACCAAGGAAGGTAGAATATCAGAAGTAGGTTGAATATCAGAACCCCAAATTTCAAAACGTCAGAACTTTAGAGAGTAGAAGTCTCGGGACCTTGGAGGGTTATAATCTTGGGACATTGCATCGTTGGAATATTGGAACCCCGAATGTCAGAATCCTAGAAGCTCATAACTTCTTATTAATGAGTTATTTTAAAAGAGACAAAGGTTGCAGGGAGCAAGGATTTATAAAGGAAATCAATTGCAAAACAAAGGGTTGAGGGACCCTTTCTCTCTCCTCTAATAGGAGACATGGAAATAGTTGATTGGCCCTTAGGAGGTGATGATGGTGGATGACATCAACATGATATGGTTGTATGGAGTACACATGGTAGTTAGGTTCAACATTATTGAGTGGCCTAATGGGGAAAATCCTGGTGACATGTGTCACCACTAAGAAAACGCCATGTGGGGTAGATGAAAGGCATGATCTCACCCTAGAAGTATATTTCGGATATCGGATATTTCATAAATCCTATATAATTGTACATCAAGAAATTTCTAATACTAGGGAGCTTACGATGTTATTGGTGTTTGTTCGTGGTGCCCAAAGAACCAAGGGTGTAAAGCAAGAACACAAGGATATATGTGCTTGACAAGATCCTGAAGGGCTTAATGACTAAGTTCTATGTTGATGGTCACAACTCTCGGCCCTATGGTTGAGAAAAAATAAGAGATGAAGAAAAAGGGGCTAAAGGCTAGGATTGAAATCTAGCGATCTCGTAATATCATGGAACATAGTCACCTTAATAAAGTTACGAGATATGTGGCTTTGACATTGCAGAACAAAGGTGTATGAAGGATGAATGAGTCAAAAACTAAGAATAACTGTGGAGAGAAGAGTTGGTCATTGGAATAAATAACGAATGTCAATATCCTTGAGTCAAGGGTGACCAGGACCATGATCTTCATAGAAGAGTGTTAGGCCTGACTCGAGTTGAAATAAGCTACCTTTGATCTCGCGTGCATGCTTCATTGAATTAAATGAAGAATAAAACATCAGGGACTAGAGGTTTGATCATAATTCAAAGAAGACATGTTGAAGTACATTTCAAGCTCTGGGAGTACAAAATAACTGAGATTTAATTTTCATCATGGATAATTACATAGTGACCCATTCTTCAAATTAATTATGTTGGGATTGTAGTTGTTCTATAGATGAGCATGATAAAATGCTTAGAATCCCATGCTCCATGTTTCATATGATCACAATATAAAAATTCAGACACTAAAACACTATAGAGAGACATTCATAGAGGTCACACTAAGGATGCATGTATAGAAGGTTGATGGTTATCAGGGACTACGTCATTCACTATGTGATAGGAGAAAAAAACCTGTGATTGCATAAGAGAAGATTGGGGGGAAGAAACATTGTTGCCAGTGAGGTGTGTGGAGATATTTGTGTGTGAGTGTGCTGTTGAGGAGAGACTGAGTGAGCCTATGTTGCAAAGAGAGGCAGAGCATGCCTATGCAAAGGAAAAAGGCTCAGAGTGTACCAAGGTTTTTGTGTGAGGCCGAGATAACCTGTGGAATAGAAGAGGGACAAGAGAAGAAGAATTATATTGCTGAGAAGAAGAAGAAGAACAATGGGCTACTATAGAGTGAGTAGAAGAAATATAATGTTGCTGGGGCCAAGAGGAGAGGAGAAGAAATTCCTGAAAAATAGGTAGATAGGTTGTCAATTACAGTGAGTAGTAAGGTTTCTTTTGAGTGTGGTTTGGATCCTGCATACAACAAGTTGGTGCTTTTGTCTCTAGTGGGTGTTTGAGAAGGCTTGGGGGTTGGTGCTTGCATAAATCTAAGGAGATACAATTTGGTACTTGCAATGTTATCACCTAAATCAGCGTTAGGTTGAAGGAAGGCAAAATTCAGGGTAACCACAAACCACGCTCAGTCTGGTAGCTAGCCCTACTAGAACAGGAGAGGGCTCTCTCCGAGTCATGCTCAGTGAATAGATAAACGATATGGCCTAAGATGACTTACAATGAAATATTGACTTTAGGCTAGTAAACAAATGTGGATACAAGAAATTTTTTTTTATGAATGACTGGGTTTCTGGGATGTATGGGACCAACGAACAACAATGAGCAGAGAATTTAACACAGAGGCACAGATTACTTCGTGAGGCAAGACAAGCGGAAATTCTAGTAATTAAATTTGAAGTAATGCGGAACGAAAAGATTGCTTAGGAGGGTGAAAAGGGCATAAACACATGAATCCTTTTCAACAGAAGAAGAACACATACATGAAACTTTCCCACAGGCAGAGCAATAAATATGAATTCTACCTTATCTTACTTAGAAAATTTCACTGGAAATGAAGATGAAATGAACTGTGAAACATAACGAAATACATATGAAACGTAAAGAGAACACATTTGCTACACTCACAACCACATGAATCTCATGAAACAGAGCCGTTGCCTTTCATTAATCCTCTGTCAAAATATACAATGAAGAGCTGAGTTTCTCTCCCACAGTCTCCCAGAAATTACAAGCCAACCAACCCTTTGCAAATGGTTTGCGTACAATAAATAGACTATGCCATGAGGAAATAGAATTACCAAGAGTTGGGGAGTTTTTCGAATCATTACAAAGTGGAAGTGGGAAGCCAACCATTAGTTACAGGTGCAGCGTTACAAAAATGACAAATGGCTTGGGTGACTACTCGCCTTCCTTT
>APFE031173426.1:0-12377 GCA_000404065.3 Pinus taeda
CCCAAGAGTTTTCCAGCAATCTCGAAGGAAGCAGGTATCCCTGATGGTTGGGATCCCGTACTAGGGATAATGGCCCAGTTGCAATGAGTCAATCATCTGCTTCTACAAGCACATGTTGCTTCTGCTACCACTGTCACATCAACTTCAACTGCTGCAATTGTTACCTCTGCTGCTGACTGCTATTTCCACCTCAGCTACTGATGTTCACAACACTGCTGCTACTAACGTTGCACTATAACTGCTCACTAATCTGTCTATTGTTGCCACGGTTACATGCTGCCACTATCCACTACTTCTACCCTTGCTGCTACACTCATTGTCCTCTATTTATGTCTCTGTCCATACTCATTTTTGCTGCTGCCGCCCAAAATACTCTCATTGCATCAAGTTCACAATTGTTAGTTATCAAATCACTGTTGTCATCATCATTATCTCTCCTTCTGCACCTCCTGCTTACTACCTCTTCTCTACTTCAGTAACTGCTGCATGTTGCTATATACTCAAAATCACTGTCGTGCAAGAGAGAGAATGATATTGCATACGAGGACTACGTCCTAAGTCACCAAGCACTACCACTGCTACTCTGCCCCTCCTTTCATTTTCATCAGTTTGCACAGCAACTAGTTCATGGTTTAATAATCTTCTACCCGCATTTTTTTCTTTTTCAAGTGTTGGGACAAACTCTGGAATCTTCTCCCGCTATTTGTAAGAGCAGTTTTCTACATAAAACTCTTCTGGTAGGGGATCACTATATGCACAAATTTTGTCCTTTTTAACTCCAACAGCTCATACAAATAAAGCCAATTCAATAGTAGAGTACAAGTCCATGATCCTTCCAATAACACATTGTAATTCAATTTCACAAATTAGTAGTAGTACTAATTGTATCGACAGTCCTTGTTGTCCCAGTTCTACTGGTCTGACCGTAATTAGTATTAACTGTATCAACAACCCTTGATGTCCCTATGCTACTGGTCTGACCTTACAGTTAGCTAGGGTCCCAGTTCATGGATCACTTAGCTACTTTCGATTTGGATCTTGTTGCTTTGGTACCCCTTAGCCAGATCCTCCTATGCCTCACAGCCTCTGTTATTTGTGGTATCATCACTTGGGCCTTTGCTGCCACAGGGAATCTATACAGGCCTATAGGTTCTCTGTGGCCCTCAATGCTCTTTTGTTGCTTCAGATCGACAGTTCCCACTTCACTGCTATAGGGAAGGGATCCCCTCACTAACTCGTTGCTTCAGCTGTGGTAATCCGCTGACTCACAGACGGAATTCCAGCCTATTGTCACCCTCAACTCAATATCAGGTTGCTAGTAATCTCTCACAGGATTTCGCTGCTACAATTGTCACCTCAGAAAGTGATGTTGTCACAATTGACACTTCCACTATCATCAACAGAACCTCAGAGGGACCTCGCAGCCATAGATTAAGCCTCAGGACTGAGTTCACTTACCTCAGCAACGAATTTAAGGTTCCTTGCAGCAATCAAAGTTACAATATTTCCAATCAAGTATCACTGTCAAAAAAGATTACTACCATGTCAATTGATGTTGCAAATAATCTCATGTGCCAATATTTTGAGGTCACTGCAATATGGTTTTATAATTCATCACTGCAATATGGTTTTATACCTTAGGGCTGAGCATTGAAATCATGTTATAAATGTGTCTCCCTTGTTTCAGACTTGGCATTACAACATAGTGTTAAATATATGCTTCAATTAGGTTTAGATGAGTCCACAGATCCATGATTTTACATTCAGATATAGGCAGAGAGAAGAACCGTAGTGCTTACTCTTGGTGTGATGAGTATGCTCAGAATTATTCACATATCCTGCAAAAAAAATAGTGAAACCCTGAACAGAAAGCAACAAAACCCATGATCACAGCAAAGCCCAAACACAAAAAAAATCGATTTCCACAGAGCCGTAAGAGGTTAAGAATGTGTTCCTTTAAAACAAGGATATTCGCTCACAGCCGCAGAGGATATTCGATTATTGTTCCTGCAATAAAATATGCCCATACGAGAATGGGCTTCCGCTCAAACTGTCTGCCCATACGAGAACCCCAAACACGGTCTTCCGCTCAAACTGTCTCAGGCCACAGAGAAAAAAAAACGTGTTTGACTCGGTCTTCCTTCCACAAAGCAAAGATCATCGAACACATTTTTCTTCTTCCACGCTATCCAAAGGCTCCGAACTGCCTTTATTATAATGATTCCTGAATGTAATTTTGGCGGACAATTTGGCTGGAGCCAAATTCATCATTTGAATTTTTTTTTTTTTAATTAGAGAATTGTCTAGAAAGTGGACCCATTTTACTTTTCTTTTGGATGTAAAAAAAATAAAAAAAATCATTGGAACACAACCTTTTATAAGAAAAATTTATTACTTTTCTTCAATTATTTTATTTGATTCATTAGCTTGACCTCCTTGAATATATATTTTAATAAAGTCTCTTATGATAGGTGCCATAAGTTAAGCTGCCACATCTTCTACTACTGGGTTTTGACGAAGTTTCCCATCATTAACCATAGAGCTATATTTATAATAATTTAATGCCACGTCAATAACCTTATGGGTTTTGGTCTTGAAGTTGGGTCACAAACTTTGACAAGACATATCTCATGATGCAAGAAGGTGCATGAGAGGCTCCATATACTGTCAGAATCGAAATAACAAGGAGAATTTGATCGCAAGGGTTTCTAAGACAAGCACATTGATTTGTTGCGCCAAAAATGCCACATTAAAGACGAGTTCTCTTCATCATCCAAGGAAATCAAACCTTAGGGCTAGGGTTTCGTTCCTGCAAGCTCTCATTTACCTGATACATGCACCTGCTCTTGCTTTGACATCAGTGACCTGTTGCACACCTGCGACTGGCACTTTGTCATTAATGACAACATGTTCAACAATCTCCCCCTTTATCATTGATGTCAACTCACCAAGCATACAAGGTATGTTGCATCCTGCATCTCTCCTGGACTCCTCCAAGTTTCTCTCCCCCTTTGACATCAATGTAAAAGGGTAACTAGCACATCAAATAACATGGCTCCTCCTAACAACATGCTCTTTGCATCATCTTTGCAAGCTCCCCCTGATAATATGCTTGATCCTGTGGTCCTGTAATCTTTTAACTGTTCTTCTCCCCCTGAACCTGTTATGAGTTTTACATATCTGTCTTGCTATTCTAACCGTGTTAATTATCTGTCAATTGTAGACTTGTGCCACATACTTCTGCGTAAACTACCCCCATCAACATGCTTTCATGTTTCATTAGATCCTTTGTTAATGTCTTCTCTGAACAATATGCTTCTACCAACTCCCCCTATCTATGTGCATCTATCAATCAAGTGAGAGATCATGGGAATACCTGATTTCTCTGCCAGACCTTGGTGGTCTTGTTTTCCTGCCCGATGAATGGCCTACCTTCATGCTTTTGTGGGGTCCACGTCAAACCGCTTCTACAATCTCGTGCAAAATGGCCAACATTGTGACATAGATAACATTCAACTTTCCTTCCTTCCTGCATCTGCACGATTTGCTTCAATCCAGTTTTGCAATCTCGTGCAAAATGGCCAAAATTATGGCACAAATAACACTCTACATTTGATCTCAATAATGGAGTAAAAAAGTTGTAGTTCCCGCTGTTATAGGTGTCTAGGATTCTGTCTCGTCTTCCAGAAAATTTGCTCGAAGGTCTTTGATAAAATCCTTTGTCAATGCTTCTGCTAGGTTCCCTACAATCTCAAGCTCTATGTCCATAGTTAGAACATGTGTAACAGTGACCATGAAATGTATCTGCATACCTGAGTGTATGGGGTGAAGATCTGTTGAAGCTGTCTTGTCCCTGAAAATGCTTTTGTTGCTTTCCACACCGGAATTCTCTATCTTGAGTTGGTGTTATGAATGCATCATCCTGATTTGAAGCATTGGTCTTCCAGCATTCTTTGTTGATTGATTTGTATAGGACTTTGACTTTAGGCTTCTCTTCATTCTTGGGATAGGACTTCTTAACAAGAGACTTCTTCTCTTCTTGTGGTTGTTCTTCATTATTTGGATGAGGCTTCTCGTCATGTGGTTGTTCTTCATATTCTTTGACTTGTGGTTGTTCTTCATCATTGGAATGTGAGGTCTCACCAGTATATCCAAGACATGTCTTGATGAATGGAGATCTCTAGCAATTGATAATGTTTTCCAACACCTGTGAACTTCTGAGTTTTTGTTTCAGTTTGTTTACTTCAGCTCTCAGGGCAACAATTTCCTACTCATGGTTTATGCAATTTTCTTCCTTCAGCTTTATCTGACCTTTCAAGACATCCTTGATCATTTTGGTTTTCTTCAAATTCCCTCTTCAAAGAGATGATCTGCTTTTCTTTATTCTGCTTGTTCCATGTGTTTGACTTTTCTTTTTCCTTTTCCTTACTCTAATTTGTCAAGGTTCTTTCCCTATCATTTTCCTCTAGTATTTTGCTTTGAGATCCTCAACTTCCTTTTTTGGCTTCATCAAGTTCTTTATCCTTTCCAAACGATTGCATCTCATTGATTTGAGCTCTAAGCTGGATATTCTCAGCATAGGTAAAATGCTCACTATCATCAATCTTCTTATTTCATCTTTTAGCTTTTCATGTTCATTGTGAAGTATATCATACTTGTATCTGGACCTCTCCCAGTGACGTGTTAGAATTCGAACCTTCTCTTTGAGTGTTTTGACATCTTCTTTAGAATCATCAGCCATCTTGTCAAAATAATGTATGCTATGGATCTGTCTTCAAGTTGTTAGGCTTCCACGGAAGGACTTGCTTTGATACCCATGGTTGGAAACACTGACGTGTTAGAATTCGAACCTTCTCTCTGAGTGTTTTGACATCTTCTTTAGAATCATCAGCCATCTTGTCAAAATAATGTATGCTATGGATCTGTCTTCAAGTTGTTAGGCTTCCACGGAAGGACTTGCTTTGATACCCATGGTTGGAAACACTGAAAGGAGGTTGAATCAATATTTCTTATTATTTTTCAAAAATTCTTAATTCTTAAAGAGCATCATCATAAAATATATCACATGAAGATCAGTGCACCAGGGATTTAGCTTTAACGAGAGTCGTATTATGTACTGTACAATGTACATACAATACTTTACCAGGAGAACCTGAAAGGAAGTGAAATACTCCCAAGAGTTTTCCAGCAATCTAGAAGGAATCAGGGCGCCCTGATGGTTGGGCTCCCGTACTAGGGATAATGGCCCAGTTATAATGAGTCAATCATCTGCTGCTACAAGCACATGTTGCTTCTGCTGACACTGTCACATCAACTTCAACTGCAGCAATTGTTACCTCTGTTGTTGACTTCTATTTCCACCTCAGCTACTGATGTTTACAACACTGCTGCTACTAACGCTGCACTATCACTGCTCACTAATCTATCTATTGTTGCCACGGTTACATGCTGCCACTATCCACTACTTCTACCCCTTCTGCTACACTCATTGTCCTCTATTTATGTCTCTGTCCATACTCATTATTGTTGTTGCCACAGTTTCTGTTGCTTCTCTTGTTGCCGCCCAAACTACTTTCATTGCATCAAGGTCACAATTGTAATCAAATCACTGTTTTCATCATCATTATCTCTCCTTCTGCACCTCCTGCTTACTACCTCTTCTCTACTTCAGTAATTGTTGCATGCTGTTATATACTCAAAATCACTCCCGTGGAAGAGAAAGAGCATGATATTGCATACGTGGACTACGTCCTAAGTCACCAAGAACTACCACTGCTACTTTGCCCCTCCTTTCATTTTCATCAGTTTGCACAGCAACTAGTTCATGGTTGAATAATCTTCTACCCGCTTTTTTTTCTTTTTCAGGAGTTGGGACAAACTCTGGAATCTTCTATCGCTATTTGCAAGAGAAGTTTTCTACATAAAACTCTTCTGGTAGGGGATCACTATATGCACAAATTCTATCCTTTTTAACTCCAACAGCTCATACAAATAAATCCAATTCAACAATAGCGTACAAGTCCATGATCCTTCCAAGAACACATTGTAATTTAATTTCACAAATTAGTACTAGTATTAATTGTATCGACGGTCCTTGTTGTCCCAGTGCTAAAGGTCTGACCGTAATTAGTACTAACTGTATCAACAACCCTTGATGTCCCTATGTTACTGGTCTGACCTTACAGATAGCTAGGGTCCTGGTTCATGGATCACTTAGCTACTTTGGATTTGGATCTTGTTGCTTTGGTACCCCTTAGCCAGATCCTCCTATTCCTCACAGCCTCTGTTATTTGTGGTATCAGCACTTGGACCTTTGTTGCCACAGGGAATCTATAAATGTATGTAGGTTCTCTGCGGCCCTAAAAGCTCTTTTGCTGCTTCAAATCGACAGTTCCCACTTCGCTGCTACAGGGAAGGGATCCCCTCACTACCTCGCTGCTTCAGTTGTGGTAATCCGTTGACTCACTGAGGGAATTCCAGCCTATTGTCACCCTCAACTCAATATCAGGTTGCTATTAATCTCTCACAGGATTTCGCTTCTATAATTGTCACCTCATAAAATGTTGTTGTCACAATTGACACTTCCACTGTCATCAACAGAGCCTCAGAGGGACCTCGCTGCCATAGATTAAGCCTCAGGACTGAGTTCACTTACCTTAGAAACAAATTTAAGGTTCCTTGCAGCAATCAAGGTTACAATATTTCCAATCAAGTATCATTGTCATAAAATATTACTACCATGTCAATTGATGCTACAAATAATCTCATGTGCCAATATTTTGAGGTCACTGCAATATGGTTGTATAATTCTTCAACGGGTTCGTTGTCATGCTAGGTTAACGAGATATGGAATGCAAGACTTCAATCATCACTGATACCTTAGGGCAGAGCATTGAATTCATGTTATAAATGTGCCTCCCTTGTTTTAGACTTGGCATTACAACATAGTGTTAAATATATGCTTCAATTAGGTTCAGATGAGTCCACAGATCCAACCTTTTACATTCAGATATAGGCAGAGAGAAGAACCGTACTGCTTCCTCTTGGTGTGATGAGTATGCTCAGAATTAGTCAGATATCCTGCAGAAAGAAATTAATGAAACGCTGAACAGAAGAGAGCAGCAAAACCCATGATCACAGCAAAGCCCAAACCCAAAAAAAAGTCAATTTCCACAGAGTCGTAAGAGGTTAAGAATGTGTTGCTTTAAAATAAGGATCTTCGCTCACAGTCGCAGAGGATATTCAATTATTGTTCCTGCAATAAAAGATGCCCATACGAGAACGGCCTTCCGCTCAAGCTGTTTGCCCATACGAGAACACCAAACACGGTCTTCTGCTCAGACTGTCTCGGGCCACAGAGCAAAAAAAACTCGTTTGACTCGGACTTCCTTCCACAAAGCAAAGATCATCAAACACATTTTTCCTCTTCCACACTATCAAAAGGCTCCAAAATGCCTTTATTTATAATGATTTATGAATGTAATTTTGGCAGAAAATTTGGCTGGAGCCAAATTCATCATTTGAATTTTATTTTATTTTATTTTTTTAATTAGAGAATTGTCTACAAAATGGACCCGTTTTACTTCTCTTTTGGATATTCAAAAAAAATCGTTGGACCACAGCCTTTTATAAGAAAAAATTATTACTTTTATTCAATTTTTTATTTAATTCATTAGCTTGACCTCCTCGAATATATCTTTTAATAAGGACTCCTTCTGATAGGTGCCATAAGTTAAGCTGCCACATCTTCTACTGATGGGTTTTGACCCAGTTGCCACATCATTAACCATGGAGCCATATCTTTAATAATTTAATGCCACCTCAACAACCCTATGAGGTTTTGGTCTCGAAGGTAGGTCACAAACTTTGAAAAGACATATCTCATGATCCAGGAAGGTCCATGAGATGCTCCATATACTACCAAAATCAACATAACAAGGAGAATCTGATGGCAAGGGTTTCTATGATAAGCACACTGATTTGCTGCACCAAAAACGCTAGCAAAAGATGAGGTCTCTTCGTCATCCAAGGAACTCAAACCCTAGGGCTAGGTTCCTATTCATGTAATCTCTCATTTACCTAATACATGCACATGTTCTTGCTTTGTCATCAATGACCTGCTGCACACCTGCTACTTGCACTTTGACATCAATGACAACATGTTCAACAATTAGCACCCCATCTTGCCACATCGCGCAAAAGTTTAATCGTTCATTTCATTAGATTCCAATAGAATCACACCCTTATCACAGAGTAGCATCGTTATCCATAAAGGTAATAACTACATATATCGACCACGTGGTCCCCAAAAAAAATAATAATAATAATTAATTAATTAATTAATTAAAATAAAATAAATAAATAATTATCTTTTTGTTGCACTATAGTATTGAGTAACTTCCACCGTCAATTCAACAATGTATCCTCCTAGAACATTGTCCAACCAAAAATAAACATCCATGGATACCTTATTCTTCACAAGATATACTGTCCTGATTAGATTTGGCATCCACACACGTGGCTCTGGCACATTCTAGCTTCCTCGGTTATATGCATGTCATTGCAACCACTCCCACAAAATAACAAGAAACTCAGTGAAAAAAAAAAATTGAAAACCAGTATAAAGATACCTTTGCAGCCACTTCTCTGAACTGATGTGTTGATTCTTTAATTTCTCTATTACAAACTCGTATTGCTTGTTTCTCAACCACTACTCTTATCTCTTTTTTCATTGGTCTCCACATCCCCCCTTGATGGAAACTTCAAAGTCCCGACAACGAAACCATTTGTTGGCGCGTACAGGAGTGACCTAGGGTTCAGGAATTGGCCAATAAAAACCCCTCAGAAAACGGCCTATTCAACTCCTACGAGTAGGCGAGATCTCACTTGAGGCATCATTATGGGATTACAAGAACCTTAGAAGGTTTTTCAAGAAAAGGGGAGACAGGACCTATCAAACTTAGACTATTTCCTTCGACCACTGAGATTCAAAATACAACGCAAATATAATCAACTATGCAGTGAAAATACCCTTATTAGTCACAATGCATATATACTATATCTAAAAACTTATGAGGCATATACATTACACATTAAAGCAGAGCAATAACTTTTAACATTTTCCATTAGCATTCCATTACACAGACATAAACACGGATAACAATATTTCAAAGAAACCAGCCAATTCGGATTTTATTCATCATAACAATATCTTCATTACACAAAAACATGTAGATCCTTCATCTTCAACTCTACAACACTACATTCTCCCATACATGAATCCTCTCTTTCTCATCAATCTCTCGTCCTCTTAAAATTACAACTACAAATCATCTCTTCCATCAAAAGAATAACAATCTTCATTCTCAACAGTCATAACAACCTCTACAACCTATCAATATCCATAAATAACTACTCCTCTAGTAAAAATTCATTGATTGAAACCTCCTAAAAATATTTCTACTAACAGCATGGATCTGCACATAACAAACAAGGATCAACAACTAACTTTGTCAGGAGAATCTAGTAAACAGTTTGACAAGTTGTAACTAATTTCTGAGCAAATTTTTTCTGTTGTTTTCATTGCAACCCTTCCTATATTCATCGCACATATACACAGTATCTTTACTTACCATTGCATTGTGTGTGGAATTTTTCATTGCTTGCAATACATGGTATCTTGCAAGGTCTTCCCATACTTAGCCAAAATTCCAAAACTTTGCAGAACTTTTCCTTTGGTTACCCCCTGCTCCAACACTATATATATAACTAGTAACTAATATAATAATAATCCTCCTTTATACTAACCCAACCTACTTGTGATTATATTTAATGATACAATTTTGATTAACTTTCATTAGATAACACATCTAACTTAGTGTGACATGGCATATGCTTTTATTATTTTAATATTTTCTTATCTCAAACTCCAAAATTACTCTAATCCACAAATAAAATAAAAGTTTTGAAATGTGAATGTTGAAATTATGACTTTGAAATATTATAATATTAATGATTAGTTTGAAGATGTCATTGAAGAAACGTGGGTGACATTTTCACTCCTCGAGGGACTACTCAAACTCAGCAACAAGGCTCAAAGTTATTACAACAATGGTCATCATGTCACTTGCCGGAATTGAACTTGGGAAGGAGAGCAATCAATCCTCCCAACAAGTCAAGATAAATCCAATTGACATCATATTGTTGATAAGTTATATCTGTGATGTTTTTTATGTTGATATATTACATGCCTAATAAATATCTATATACTATTGTTTTAAGACCAATCATTGTAATATGTTTTAATCATATTATTTATTTATTTTTGGTTTTCATTTTTATGTGAATATTTTCAATTTAACATCTATTATATAGTATTTTTTGTTAAATCCCTAAGGCTTAGCTCAATTGGTTGAGTTCTCATCGCTAAAGCACCTTTTCTATTCAGAGGTCACCGATTAAATTATCTCAATACTCTCATGGTTAAGCTATGTGGTTGAGCCAGCGAGAAGTGATCCCTTTGGGTGGAAATGTCTGGTAAAAATATTTTGTTGACGTAGTGGTCACCAATCTCTAGGGTTTTGGAACCCCACACAGACGTGTGCGTGTTCCCACACGCACACAACATATATATAGTTGTTGTTAGAGACCTAATCCTCAAGTATGGGTATTGTAAATATAAATATGGAAATAGGAAACGTTAAAATATCAAGAGACATTGGAACTTGGAAGTTGAATCCAAATGTAATGCCATCCTTTTATATACATGTGCTTGGATAATGGAAATAAATAATTCATGGTTTTGGAAATACCTCACTTGGCTTAACATGGTATCAAAGCCAATTTTAGGCATTCTAGTCCACTCTTTGTAACTCCTCTACATGTCTCTATGTTGGTTCTAATCTAGCATATGCTCAATTTTTTCTTTGTCCCTATAAGATACATTACATGTCCTTGAGCTTTGTGGCATCATTTCATGTTGAAGGAACTGTTAGAGCCTTCAATTTTTCCTCATACCTCCCACCTTTGAAATTGTGAAACATCGACTGCAATGTGTGAACCTACACACGTGAAGCACATGGTGGTCATAATAAGACCAGTTATAAGATTGGGAATGTCATAAGGCAGGTTATTTTCACCATCTGTTCTAACAAGCCACTCATTCACATGTACAACTTCATGTTCTTAACATTGAGCCTAGCATAGGAGTCGCAATCGCAGTTCCTCTACTCTCCATTACTTGTAGTGGCCCATCTTATTTTTCATTGCACCAAGTAGTTGATGTATTGGTGAAATCTCTTCCCAACAAGAAGTTAGTTTATTTTAGGAGCATGCTCGGATTGGTGGGAATTTTTGATTTGGTTGATAGGGAGAGATGAAGTGCCATGAAACTACCTGTATGATGGTACTTAGGAGAACGTCGTGGCCTGTTTAATATTGAGATCTCAGTTGATGTCTAAATCCCAGTGGGAGGGTATTGGTTACAGCTCTAGTTTAGTGTTGATGCCTAGACCCCTGTAAGGGTTGGTGCCAGGGCATGGGGGCCTAGATGGTCTCTATATCCTGTTGGATTGATACCAGGTTTGTAGTCTAATGGTATCTATAGTGGAAAATTCCTATAGGACACCTTAGTTCCTATTGGGAGGATACCATGGCAGTGAGGGTATCCCAAGAATTGTGTATGTTGTTCTAATCTTCTTAAGAACATTTCAAATTGAGGTCAACCTTGTACCATTTGAACAATTATGAATACCTCCCTAGTCAAGAGGGAGTGCTAAGAAAATGTAACTAGTTTCGGTCTTCATAATTGTATTTGAGCCATAATGTAATGTATTTTTCAAAAGAAATAAAAGAAAATTTTATTTTATGAGCATGGGTTTCATGCTCTATGTATTTTGTTTCTAGGTCAAGCCTCTATTGAAGGATTCTAAGGTTGAGTCATAATTCATTGTACCTGTCATTATTATTAGAAATAAATTAATAGAGAAATGGAACACATAAAATCATAAAACAAGAGAGACAGATATATGTGGTTCACCCAATTTATGCTATGTCCACGGAGAAATTGTCAGGCCTTCCTTTTATATTATCCATCAAAATGAAGAGATACAACCTACAGCAAATCCATTCTAATTTCCTCTTCACCCTCACACAATCTCCTCTCTCTTTCTCACACAAATAATCATACATAGCCGCAATACAATTCCCTCATATAAACTAAGGGTTTCTTTCTAGGAAAAAACCCTAAATTAACATAACTTCTACCGTCAAATCTTTCGCCTAATGAACGACCCAGATTGACAACGAAAATACAATATTTTACAAGGCAATTTTCATCAAAATTTTGCTTCAGGGGGTGTTGGGGGCTCATAAAATTG
>APFE031173438.1:0-10551 GCA_000404065.3 Pinus taeda
TTTCACTAAAACTTTTGACACTAATGGAACAAGTGCAGGTGAAGATTTTTGACAGTCAACCAGTGGATCTGGGCAGTAAAGACTAAGAAAAACAAAATCTAAAGGGAAAAACTGATGAAAAAGGAAATTTTCTCAATTTTAACAGGGTACGCAGGCAGCCTGTTTAACCAGGTGCGTGCACGCTCTGTGTACACAGATACAGTGCGTAAAGGTACGCACTGTGTCTAACTCAGAGGGTGCGTACTACTGCAAAATGAAGAAAAACTAAGTTCTAACTTGACTCTAAGCTAAGCCACCCAAAAACACAGTCAAGCAACCAAAAAACAAAAGAAACAAGACTCTTTTCAGATCAAAGTAATACTCAAAGGAAAACTCAATCACATCAATGGATTCCCCAGCGGAGTCGCCAATTTGTCATGCAGAAAGAGTTATTTTTGCGGACAAACCTAACCTCCATAGGAGTCTAAGACTCTCTAGTGACAAACAAAACAAACAAGAGCAATCCTGCTCTAAACATACATTATCCTATGATAAACCAAGTGTTGTTCGATCCTACCTCAAATCCAACGCTTGTTGTAGCAGTCTAGCCTTGCTGATCCAGAAGAGCTCCTCCTTCACTTTAAGACCTGCATACACTAACAGTCAAACGATTACATAACACCTGAATATTTCATAAAACAAAGCAGATTCATCATATAGACCAAGGAGTATATGAAATAATTCATTAACAACAAATCATTGATAAGAATGGACTTATTTGTATTAAGGAAACAAAAAAGGAACCATTACAACCTGAGCCTTGGTGTTGTGCAAGCTCCTCCCAGGGTCCAGCAAGAGATTCCCTCTACTTTGACAAGCTCACCCACTCCCACTATGGCAACAAGGAAGGATAGTGATCTCTCCTCACAAGTCAACAAATGGAAGTCCTAATTCCAGCAGCATTTAACCTTTAGAATGTTCAGCTTTCAAACACATCCCCCTCCTCCTGGCCCAAGGGCCCTGTATTTATAGTGTATCCTAGAGGAAGTTATTCAGTTCAACATCAATTGGGATACTCCCTCTTTGGATGGGGTAGCTCTCTCTTGATGGGATAAGTTCCTTTATCATAAGGGATGCATGAACCATCTAGAGGGCAGCTGCAATACACGTCCAAACACTCTTCTTAGAAGAGCTCTAGAAAGTGACCACAAGTAACTTTTTTAAGATGAACTCCACGCCTTTTTTGACCTTTACAGGGGTACGCACCCATCCTTTGGCTTACAGAGTGTACAAGTACGTAGGTACAATGAGTTTGGGATGCGTACACGTAGGCAAGGTAGAGAGAACCTGCGTAACCAGAGATAAACATGTTTTTTAGTGACTTTCTCTCTTTTTGGAGTTTGACATGAAGAGCAGAGGTATTAGGCCTGACAAGGAGGATAATATGACTATTGATGGAGCCATATTAACTGCAGATAGTCATGGTGACAAATTTCAGTGTAACAGATGTGGTTAAGTCCTAGAACTATTCTTTTTCCTTGCCATTCACTGTAAAGAACAGAAACATGAAAGAGATATGAAAAGATGATAAAACACATAAACAAAGAGTTGTAAGGAAAACTTATTGTGCCATGAAATACGTAGGAATCCTATGACATTCAGTTAAACACCTCAATGCATCAGATCACACAGAGCTTTGGAAATTCCACCGCCTTTGTATTACTTCTCTGAGAATTTACATTGAAAGAACTATATCAAAGATATCAATTACATCCAACATCCAACCCCTGCAATCTAATGCGAGGGGGAATATATAGAAGTGTTTCATACAAAATATCTCAGGCATTGAGTCATCTGAGAAATAAAATATCTTTATTAACTCGTACAGAAATAGTAGATAAGAAGTTATTACAGCCTTTAATACAACATAAATGCTCTTTACTCCTGTCAGAGGATTTTGATCTTTGGAGCTAACTGAGTCGGTTGAACGCTTTGTTATAACAGCTGAATGACGTGTCTATGTAGCTCTGTCCTCCTGTAGCTTTTCGGCAATGTCACCTGTGACTGCCAGTGCTGCTGTGGTGGCCGAATGGTTTTGCTGAGTTGGCTCAGCCTCTCTCTGCATACATGCTGATAAATCCATATTTTCCTGTGCATGACCATTTATATATTTCAAAAGGAAAAACATAATTATCGGCTTTGGTTTAGCAGTAGTTGTATCAAACTGTTCCAGACTTCCTGTGTGGGCAGTTGATGCCTCAAAATTGACTCTATGATCTCATCTGCCTCTGTATACTTATAAAAATTGGGAGGCTCATCAAACAAGTGATTAATTTCATTCATAATAAAGAATAAGCTCTCCACCCTGTTGAAAAGGGTCTGTCCTGATGCTGGCCCTGTTTCTGCTGATGTGCTAGCTGTTTCTGCAATCTGATTAGCAGCAAAGGTGTTGACCCTCTTGGAATATTTTTCATGTGAAAGTAGCCTTCCTGAGGGGTCCATCAGGCTAGGAAGACCTCTGTTCTGTAATGCCATGAACTTGTCCTGGAATTTGTTAATGTCTACCTGCATATCCTGGCTTCTTCTCTCTAAGGTCTGTACCAGGTTTCTTAGTGTCAGGACCCTTTTGACCATTGAAATGGTCTCAGTCCTGTTGGCAATTCCCATTTTAATCAGCTGAGAGCTTGTCCTGTAATTAAGCACATTAATCATTCTAGTGGTAGCCTCAGGCATACTGCCTAGAGATGCCCTTGCCCTTTGGATTTCCCTGTGTGCTTTTCCGATGAGCCCCATCTGCTCATAAATGGCCTCAATGTATTCCCACTGGTCTGTGATAGATTGGCCAATATTGGCCCATAGGATTCTCTTGACCTCAGCTGTTACTTTGTCCAGTGTGAGCTCTTTTTCCAGCTCATTTATTCTCCTTTTGAGAGTTTTTACCTCTCTTTCTCTCTCCACTATATTTTGCTTGGATTTGTCATATTTTTCATTGATCTTAGCTAGAGTTTCTTTAGCTTGATTCAACTCTGACATTTGGGCCTCCAAGACTTGAATTTCATTTCTCAGCTTCTGCATATCAAGGCTTTCAACTTGCTCTGTTGTTGGTGCTGAGGTGGAGGGTGCTGCTTGCTCTGTCTGCTGACTGGGAGGGGCAGTGGTTTGAGGAGCTTCCTCCAGATTGATTGTTTTTGGAGGAGGCTGTGAAGTTTGTCCTGCCTCTTTTTGTTGTAATGTTGCCTGAAGTGCAGCCTCTGATTCCTCCAACTTTCCCTGTGTTTGGATGAGCTACTTGTATAGTGTTGCCAACATAGCTGCTGCATCCTTGTCCTGTCTTAGCTGGGCAACCTCTTAAGTTTGGGGATAAAGAGTTGTTGGGATTTTGATCATTTTCTTTAATGCTGCCATATCAACATCCCTTAGTTTCAGAAACTCCTGCACTGCTTTGACATCCTTAGGATCATGCCCAAGCTCTATTATGATGTCCTCTAAAGCTTTGATCATGTTTTCCTTTGCTTGAGAGGATGCCCTTTCCAACTCAAGTTGTGTAGTGGTATTATTTAGGCTATTTTGTAGCCTGTAGTTCACCAATGTCTTGTCTGCCAAGGAGGCATACACCATCTCACCCGTTTGCTTGTGTAGTTCAATTTGATCCATTGGGTGGATGTCCTTGGCAAGGACCTCAAGGTTGGTCCTGATGTAATCTGCAGCTGACTGTGGCTGCTGCACGGCTGGCGTGAAATGGCTCATTATCATTTTGCCCTCATGTACATCATAAGCAGACATGAGTCTTTGCTGGTTAGTGGGAGCCATTTTCAACAAATGATTATACAATTGCAGCCTTATGGGTTCATTTCTCTTCTTGATATCCTTGAACTGCTGCTTGATGCTCTTTTCACCTTCCCTCTGTTGGCTTGAGGAGCTAATGTCTCCTCCTGCTGCCCTCTCTTGTTCCTGCTGGAAGGAACTTGCTGAGGCCTCCATGCTAGGCAATCCCATACCCGAAGTTTTCCCTATTGGCATTTCTTCCTCTGAAAATGGATTTAAGCTTTGCCTCTTCTCCCCTTGAGTTGTTGATGTAGTGAGGGGAGTCTCTCTGTCCCTTTTCCTGCTTATGTCCTCTCTTTGTGGGGTTTGGAGGACTGAAGCATCGATTCTTGATTCTTGCCTAGGAGGCACCATTTGTATTGGCTGCTGCTCAGTGACCATTGGGGCCTCTGCTGTTTGTTCTTTTTGCCCTGGCTGCTCCTTTTCTGGTTGATGTACCTGTTGTTGTTGCTAAACCTGTCCTTGCTGTACCTGTTCTTGCTCCATCTCCTTTTCCTTGCCTTTGCTGGGGGCTTCATTTGTAGTTTTGACTGCCTCCTGTTGTGCTATGGAGGATGAGGCAGATGCTCCTACTTGAGGGTTTGGAAGAGAGAACACCTATGCAGGAAGTTCCAAGTCAGCCATTTTAAGGAGATTTCTTCTTTCTCTTTCATTTAGTTCTTCTTGTGTAATAGGTTCCTCTAGTGTGCCTCTCTTCCATTTTGATTGTTTTGCATATTGTTCTATGTGAGGCAACCTTACATGGTCATAACTAGAGAGCCTATATTTGACCCTTCTTAATGATACAAAGTGATTGGGGTCATAAGGTTTCCAGAGGAAACTGGTCTTTAGGCCAAGGCTTTCTAGCATTCCATCAGCTTCTTTCCAGCCTTCCTCCCTTTTGTTCAAAACAAAGTGGCCCAATTGGTTTCTCACTTTCAGTTGTGCCTTCTTGCCTTTGCCTGAAAAGTGCTTTACATCAACATTCCCAAATTGCCTGAAGTATTTAAGGGAAAACAATCTCATGGGCACATACTTGGGCAGTCTGTATGGGGGTAAATCACAACCATATATTCTGAGATAACGGTGTAGTTTTGGTAAAAATACCAATCCCCAATGCTGTATACCTTAGACAGTTGAAGGATCCTCTGCATCTCATCTGTTAGTCTTGGAGGAAGTGAGCTCATGAACAGAGACATGGCTGGGTGGATGAAAAGGTCTATAAACTCACAGTAAGTGTATGGAGAATAAGCTCTTCTGTGAAAAACTGAGGCCCAATACACCACTGACCTTGGATTTCCTTGTGCATCCACCCTGTTCACACCAAAAGGGAATTTCTCATGTTGATAGTACAATATTAGGTGGTAGATGTAGGAGGAGTATCTGAACACCTTTTCCCTTGATAGGTTCATAAATTGCTCATGCATTTTGTCTGATATGTAGGTGGCATAGTCATAGCAGATTGGAGCTTTGCCAGGGGAAAACATGAGCATCATTACCAGTACAGTCTCATCAATATACTCAATTGAGTTGTAGCCCAAAATGGGACTGATCATATCTGCAAGGTCCCTGCCCAATGGGTTGAGGTAGCCATGAAAAATAGGAGGGTATTACACAGTGTCAGAGTTAATAAAAAGTTGGTTCAGCTTTGTGATTTGAGCATCTGTCAACATCTTGGCTCCTTGGTTTATCAGATCAAATAAATATAGGGAAACCAGTTTCTTCTCAGTCTTGAATTGCAACATCTCTCTGACGGCCTCAGGGGTAATGTAGAATACAACTGAGCCTGAAGGGTCAAGCACAGTTCTTTGAGTAGGATCATAACACTCAGCACATAGGTGAATTAGGTCAGGGAATTGGTTGACCTGAGGAATCTTGAAGATTGGGAGGAAGGAATCCCAAATGCCCAATATATCTGTTCCGGCTACATGTTTGGCCTTCAATTCATTTAGCAGTTGGAGGTGGGATTTGCTTTGGTGCAAGAATTCTTCTGATATTTGGTAATCCAAATCTGCTAAAGATTGCCACTCCAATTCTCTTTGAGGGGCATTTAAAGGGGCAACATTGAGGGCCACAGGTGCTACTGGAGTTTCCATTTTTACTTAAGAACTCTGTTTTGTATGTATATTGGTGTTATTTATGCTAAATAACAGAAAAGAGTATTTGTTGGAAGAAGAGGTGAATTGAGAAAAGAGGGTCGAAGGGTCAATGGCAGCAATTGAAATACTGCACATAGCACTTGAGAAGGCAAATATTTGTCTTTAGCAGACTCTTCCTTAGTAATTCAGGTGTAGGTTCAGTTTCCTTGTTCACGACTGCGCGAACAGAATGCAGGTTGAGAAAGCTTTGGTAACAAGGCTTAGCTAGTGAATTTCGACCGTTCAATTTCAAATGGGAACTAGGTGCAGGGAATTTGCCGGTGAATTATGCGTTTTTTAGTGTTTTATGTGAATTTCAACTATTTGTAGAGAAAACCAGGCGCAGAGAGGATTAACAGTGATAAATACCTGGTGTATTGACAGTCCGGGTCACAAGTGCAGGTGGGTAGGCGTGTCGAAGGTCTCCAGGTCGAAATTAGTAGGCTGGTGCAAATTTGGACGTAAATTGCATGTAGAGGGCGCAACAGAATTTTTTTGCAAAAGTGAAAAAAAGGCGAAAAATTGGCAAAAATAAGGATTTTTGGGACATTCACGCCTTTTTTGGATGACGTCAGCATGACGTCATTGGGTGGGTCAGGGTCGGATGACGTCAGCATGACGTCATCAGATGATGTGGCAGCTTATGAGTGGTCCACGGGGATGGTGAGGTGGCGGACAGGTGGAGCAATGGCGAACGCGGGTGTAGACGCGGCGATGACGCTGGCAGTGACGTAGCGGTGAGGCTGGGAGGCGATTTAGCGGAAAATTGGAAACCACGGGCGGTAACATATCGCACCACTTATGATACGGAAGGGAATCTGTGAGAGGGGGCTCCGATACGCTGTGGGGGCGACGCGTGGCTGAGGCCTGACGTCAGCCTCTGACAGATATCGGACGCTATCTCTCGGATGTCGGGGCTGGTCCGATATCCACGTCAACTATTGGATGAAAAGCGCCCGATCGGACGATCGACGGGTTGATGAACTGTGCGGACGATACGATGTCGGGCGGGCAATAAAAAAGTATTTTCCATGGGATTCGTGCCTAGCGGGACCCTTATAAATACTGATGAATTGGTATGATTTCCCATGTATTTCTTTATCAAGTCGCGCATAGTTCAAAACGTAGGATAAGGTGAAATAATGGTTTTTTCAATGTATTTCTTTGCAAAATCGCGTACACCTCAACACTTTGGATAAATGGGTTTTTTATGTAGTTTTGTGTAAAAGCGCAAATAGGCCCCAAACTTAGGATAAGGCAAAAAAGTGGGTTTTCAATGTATTTTTTCCTTTTGAGCGGGTTTAAGGGTGCAAATGGGTTTTTTCCAAGGTTTCTTAGGCAAAATGAAGGGTTGAATAGGTAGATGAGTTCTGAGGGATACCAAGAGGTAAGGCTTGGGTTCTTAAACTAACCAGATGTCAATTTAATTCCCTAGTAGTGAATCATATGGCTATAATGCCAAGGGGGGGATATTTATAGAATGCTTGGGGTTTATACACCATGGTGTTATAATAGTAGGGAAAGGGTGACATAGGGAATTAGATAATAGAAGTTAAGGGTTAATATGGAGGGAGAGGGTAAATGAGGAGTGATATCACTAAGTTGATTTGGAAACAACTTAGCTTAGGGAGTTACTCAAAATGAAAATAATTTTGCACAAGAAATGTGGCTCTTAAAGGATACAAGAACCAACATAAAACCTTGAATTTCTTTCATAAACACAACTGGTGAAGGGATGTTTAGTAATGAGTGTAAAACAAGGAAAAAGGGAAGTTAGACATGCTCCATTGTATTGCCTTCCTTGTATTTACCAGCAAGATTCAGCTTGAAAGGAATACCACTTCTGCAACCCCATCTACCTACCCATCTACTTGCCTAGCATTTTTTGTTTCTTCTTAGAGGGTGAGCTTGGACTTGCAGACCCTTATGTGCCTTTTCTTTTCCATTGGCTTTTTTTTTTATTGCCTATCTAGCACTACCCTTATTGCTTCCAAGGCCCCAGATTAAGCAGTTGGGAACCTTAGTTTCTCTACCTAACTATTGGTCTGCCCAAGATTAAACAGTTTTGGACAGACTCTTTCTCTATTCTAAAATAGAAAATTGAAACATGGCATGATCCAGATTAGACTGTTGACCATCCATGAAAATTTGTAGACATAAGCATGTACACACTTGCCTTGTCTTGGAATATGATCTTTGTATCAGCAAAGCAGAGCATATTTGGTATTTGAATTTGCCAATCATGAAATATGAAACCTATTGGTATAGGTATCCAATAGTGGCTCCACATGGGGATGGTTTTTCTTCTTGAAAGACCAAGAATAGCAGGTCAGCATGCCTTGACCCTTTGGATACTGCTTCAAAACTTGGAGTTTTTCATTCTTGAAACCTCAAAATTGTAAACTGTCATATTTATGGAACTTGCTGAACTACAGCCTTTTCCTGCTTCTGCAATATCCTTGAAACTAAGTTATTCATATGCTTAAAGAGAATACTATACACAGTAAATTATGTACAAGGGGCAAACCTGCTATATTCATGGAAGGTAGTCAAAATAGTGCTTCAACATCCTGCCATTCACACAACCTTCATCCAAATCAGTTTCATCAAGATTCTTAAGAAAGTAAGTGTTATTTCCTTGTACTGCTTGGATGATGAATGGTCCTCTCCAAAGGGAATCAAACTTTCCATGTTTTCCTTTATTTTCCCTTCTTGAATCCCACTTGAGAACTTTGTCACCCATGTTGAAATCCTCAGCCTTAGTCCTTCTGTCAAAAGCTTTTTTCAGCTTCTCTTGTAAGATTTGAACTCTGTTATAAACTTGGTCTCTAGTTTGCTGTAAACATATAATTTGATTCACCCTCCTTTGCATATCATTGGGCTCAGCTTGACTTTCTTGAAGTAGTTTCATAACAAGGATCCCTAGTGATGAAGGAGATTTGGCTTCTAATCCATAGACTAACTCATATGGGCTCACTCCAATTGATCTCTTGGTTGTTAGTCTATCTGCCCATAAGGCATTGACAAGTTTCTTATGCCAATTCTTTTTGTTCTCTTCCAACACCTTCTTTATCATGTTTACAAGGCTTTTATTTGTTGATTCAGCAAGGCCATCTCCTTGGGGATAGTATGCAGTGGAATGGCTCAAAGTAATGTGGAATTTGTGGCAAAAGCTGACCATCTTCTTTGATCTAAAAGCTGCAGCATTGTCTGTTATTATCTTATCAGGACATCCAAATCTAGCAAGGATATTAGTCTCAAGAAACTGAATGATAGTGGAGTCATTTGCTTGTCTACATGGGATTGCCTCAATCCATTTAGTGAAGTAGTCTGTAGCTGTTAGAATCCATCTATGTTGGCCTGAAGATGAGGGATTAATTTCTCCAATGAAATCCAAGCCCCATTGCTGAGATGGTCTCTCTGTTGCAATAGGCCTTAAAGGAAGTGGCAGTAACTGTCTCTTTCCTTCAAACACTTGAAATTTATGACATGAAGTGGTAAATTTCTTGACATCAGAGAAAACAGTAGGCCAATAGTAACCAGCTCTTAGTATTTTATCCACAGTGGGCTTCCAATACAAATGTCCACCACAATTACCTGCATGAAATTCTTCCATGATTTTGTTAGTCTCATTTCCAATCAAACAGTTTAATAAGATACCCTCATGGTTTTTCCAAAGTAGATTGCCATCCATAACACAAAATTTTGAAGCTTTCATTTTTAAGAACCTACACTTAGTTCTGGACAACCCTGGGGGAGCACACAGGTTTTGTAACACATAACAGATATCAGAATACCAGGGGGATTGTTCAAAGGCTACATTGATCTTTGGAGTCGCCAGATCCAGTTCGTTGTCCAGTTGGTTGATGTCCATGGCTTGGAAATATGTTTCAGACATTAATTTGGCCAAACCCTGCCCTTTTATCAGTTTTGTAGGTTTTATTTCAATATCAAATTCTAAAATGTTGGCAATCCATTTTCCTCTTCTGCCCTCTAAATTCTCTTGAGTAAGTATGTCTTTAACAATTGGGCTTGGTACATAAGCTATAACATGGGAGTATAAGATGTAGATCCTAAAGTCTTTAATAGCTTTGACCAAAGCATATGCTTGTTTTTCCATGATCTGGTATTTCAGGGCTACATCTCTAAGAGCTTTACTGAAGAAAGCAATGGGCTTCTCATTTCCTTGGTCATCTTTCTGTAATAAAACATCAGCAATTGTGTGTTGGGAAGCAAAGGAAAATATCATGAATTCCCTATCAGATTGAGGGTTGGTTAAGACTGGGGTTTGAGTGAGGGCAAACTTGATACCTTCAAAAGCTTGATTTGCTTCTACTATCCATTTTACTTTCGAATCCTTTTTAAGCATGTTATTGAGCAATCTGCTTAGTTCGGCCAAATTTGGGATAAATCTCCTTAGGAAGTTGATTTTACCCAGAAAGGCCTGTAATTCCTTTATATTTCTTGGATGAGGCATTTGTAAGATGGCCTGGATTCTGTCTAGGTCAATCCTAATTCCATCTTTGGAAATGATGTGACCTAACAGTTTACCTTCCTCCAAACCAAACAGGGATTTCTTAGGATTTAAGGAAATTCCATATTTCCTACAAGTTATGAATATCTGCCTTAG
>APFE031173439.1:0-10250 GCA_000404065.3 Pinus taeda
TTTTTCCATTTCTCTTGCTTGTTTTCTTGTAAAAGGTTTTTTCTTTATTTTCTCTGCCTCTTCTGCTTTGGGCAGTTGTTCAGCTTTCTCTATTCTGGGCAACTTTACAGCCACCTCCTCTTCATGCACTTTCTCGGCTTCTTTAATTTGTTTCCTTGTAACTGGCCTTCGTGGTCTGAACACAAACTCTTTACCAGGTTCATCAAACCTTAACCTCTACAAGGCCTTTGATTTTTTAGTGCTCTCTGGTGATGATTGAGCTAAGTCAATATGCATTGGCTCAATATGCACTGATTTAGCCTGTTCAAAATCAATAGCCTCAAGCAAATCATTTAAACTAGCCTTCGATATTGGACTTTCTTCAACAGCTACTGATTTGCCCTTCTCCTTGCTTAATTGACTTCTGGTCTTAACCCTTGATACCTGTTCAGCCCCACTTGACCCAGGTGCATCTTTCTTGTGCTTGACCTTCTCCTTTGGTGATGGTTGAGATGGTTCTTTGATACCCAATGGCTTCATTACTTCCTTCAATTGAGTCTTGGTCTTCTTCTTGCCTTTTATCTCCTTTCTAAGCTCAGTGAGAGTAGGTTCCTCAACTGACTTTTCTCTTTCTCTAACAGGCAGTGGGGTGAGGCCTGTCTTACTTTGAAAACCAGCCATAAAAATAAAAGAATCCCAATCCCGACCAATTTTCTGCAGACCATCCAACACTAACAATTTCACTAAACCATGATGAAAAAGTGATGTCTCACAGTTATCCTTTTTTAGCTGAATTTTATCACACATCTTGCTGAGGCTACCAAACAAGTAGAATGGGATATCTATAGATGCTTTTCCTGTAAAATGCAGCAACAGCTTAAAATGATAGGAGTAAACTTTAGTATATCTCCCTTCACATGTTAAATACTTTTGAATACATGTAAGGAGAAGTGCATAGTGTTCCTTTACATAATTCCTTGGCACAGCCTTTGTAAGATATTCATCTACATAAGGTTCCTTCAAGAATTCCTTGCAGGGGTTCATATCAAATTTGAAAATTTTAAACCAATCCTGCCCTCCTCTCGGAATTTCAGTCACCCTAGCAATAACTTCTGGAGATACCGGGAATTCTAACATAGACACTTTAGAACCTAAACCTGTAAAATTTAAGGCAAATGCTTTTGTTACCTCAGCATGCCCACCCTGCAGCTTCTCACAAAATGTCCAGTAGCCAGCATCCTGAAAAGCTTGTCTTACACCTTCATCTCTTAATGCCAGATCCAATCCCACAGGTTCTATTCTTTGACATCTTCCAGACCGATGCCCCTTCTTCTCCATTTCGCTTTGAAAACTTTCGCACAGAGAGACACCACCGGCTACAACTCAAATGGAAAATTCAAATTTTGGAACGCAGGCTCGCTTGCAGTCAGGTTCTTTAAGGAAGAAGCTCGGGCTCATTTGGCAATTAAACAGTCTCATCATACAAACGGGTCAGTTCATGCATCACTAACAGACATCATAACACTGCCATGCATTACAAAACCATTTGAATGATTTTTATGTGTGTGGCTATGAACCTATTGGTGGAATGATGGCTCAAAATCACTTGGAAAGGACGCCAACTGACAATAAACCGACGGAAACACTGACTCATCCCCCCAGACATGACATTTTAAGAATCAGTGCTGCAAAATTCCTGAATCCGCGATTTCGTAGTGCAGATAGTTATAAATTATCAAAATACGCTACGAAATGGATGATTACTGACACGCTGCGAAAAAGCTAAAACATCATTGCGCTGCCAAATCAACCAATAAAACTGCGCTGCGAAAATGCGAAAAGGGCCAGTGACATAAGTAAGATAAGACAGGCCTTATACAATCATGATGGAGGGTGACTAACGGTATCTGAAAATGATTTTCATTAATAACTTTCTAAAACATGATCCCTAAGTAACGAACATAGGACAACAACTATTTGACACCTATTTTTGACAATGAAATTTTTTTGGACAACATTTATGTACATGTAACTGCATTTCTTGGTGATAACACTTCCCTGGTGCGATTTTTTGCCTCCTGCGCACTTTTTGTTAGTGGATATAAATCTTAAATTTTGTGAAAACAATGATTCTAAAAGTTCTTGACCCTAAGTCTTAAATTGTTTTCCTTTTATGTCAGTGTTGTCCAGTACCCATTTAACCATGTCTGTGTAGGGGAGAATCTTGGGCCTCGCCGCTATCCGGTGCAAGAATGAGCAAGCTAGCTCTGAAATAGATGTCTCAGAAGACCCATGTGAGCCCGCAGTAGCTGTAACCTCCATTATTTTGGGATTCTCTTCCTCTAGTGGACTATACATGCCTTCCCAAGTAGTAATCCCAATGTCTCTATTACAGGTGGTGTCTGTATACAAGGGCGTCATTTCGTTGTCTTCAACACTTGGAGCCTTGCCTTTCTTTTCCATATTATCCTGAATACTGCTTTGTATAGTTCTTTGTTCTTCATTCTTGTAGTTTACAAGTGAGGTGAGAGTAATGATAAGGAAAAGGTGACGGGAAAGCTTTAAATGACGAAGACATATAAAATATACCACCTTACATGAAATGGCTCTTCAATAAGCACAAAACCATATTTCATTAACAGTTGGAAACTAACTCATTAATTAGCTAAAGCACATAACCATGACTCAGTTTATGGAAAAATATTTCTCTAATAACGAGCCCGAAAGATCCACGATGAAGTGATTTTGTGATTTGCTTTGCAATATCATAGATCATTGTGTCGCAATATCGTTGGAGCACGACATATGACAATCATCTGTTAATGTGTTTTTTGTGAAATGTGATTTGTGATATGCACCATTGCATATCGACTGTTTGAGGTTTTTCAGCGTAAGTGATATTTGAGGCATGCGATGCGATATATGTTTTTTAATATGTAATCTCGCATCATGATCTCGCAATCTTAGAATTCTGCTTGTAAGGAGGTACCCATTATCCTTTTTACGATGCGATATTCTTAAGGAGTGATTTTATCTTACCTTATCATAAAAGTTAAGCTTTTTTAGGTTTTTCAAGGGTATTCTCCTAAGTTTATAATGGTAAGTTTTATTAAAAAAGGAAATACAAGCACTAACTAATTTTTTAAATTTTTTGACTAAGGGGCCCCACTTATTTAGCATTAATAATATTAATAAATAAGAAGGGGGTTGTTGCTGGCCACAACAATATCCAAAGTCCCACTTCTTCTCTTTAAACTTGTTCTCAATCTTGATAGAGCACCGATACATCGTGTTGAGCGAGGAACTCTTTAGGAACTCCATCTCATCTTGAATGTACTTTTGTAGACAATCACGGTACTTGAGCACTAAATGCCACCTAGTATCCTTGATACCCAGCTTTGTGCGAAGGGTATGGAATTATTTGTGAACTTTGGCACATCTTGGTCCCTTCCCTACCATAGCATGGTCCACTTTATTTATTTGTCTTCAAAGCTCCCAACAGGGTAATATTATTCCTTGATGGCGTCTCAGAAAGAATTCCAAGTGGGTGTGGATGAAAACAATGAGGGTTCACTCTCATCCTTTTGTTCATAGTAGGTTTCCCACCAATCCTTGACATGTAGGGTGTATTTAAGAAGTGCATGAGTAATATTTTCCTGATTGGAAAAGTCATGAATTGAAAAATATCCTTTGAATAGATTTAACCATTTATCCACAACATCTGCATCTATCAGGCCTTTGAATATGGGAATATCGAAGTTAACTTTTACCTTAAAAGGAGTGGCTCCTCCAGAGTGGTTGTTTGATGAAGATGCACCGCCTATGGGTAGCTGTCGAAGGTTCTGGGCAATATTATCCATCATCATATCCCTCTATCACTCGAGGGCTTCCTCGAGCAACACTTTGAAAGGATCTCCTTCCCCCTCATTTTTCTTTTCCTCTTCCATGGGAGGTCATCAGGTTTTGCAAGGTTGATCTTGCAATGGTCTAACCAGATCAAGTCCTAACTCCCTATACCCTGACCTCATTGGGGACATGCAAAGAAAAATAGAAAAAGAGCAGACTACTCTGATACCACTGATCTGAACTTAAATAGGAATGCAACAACTTAGAGATATAATAATAAACAGAGAGATGCAACAAAAAAACACTTCATTTCATTAATAGAAAAATACTAAATTGTGCTTACAAAATATGCTACTTGCCTCTGGACTTTGATACAATGAGGCTAAAGGGCATATTTATTATTGGAAAACATGAGAAAACCCTAAAAAACCAAAAAACTTAACCCCAGGAGATGTAACACCAAGTGTTTGTGGGCCCCGTTGGGGTTAGTTGGGCAACCAACTTCCCAAGGTCATAACTTGGTCATATTATCTCTATTTGGGGTGTACGATACCTTGTTGGAAAGGTCTCTCTGAGTACTATAGTGTTTTCCATAGAACACAAAAAATCCCATTTAGGGGGTCAAAACTGCTTCAGAAGTTCAGTACTCGAAAAACTGCTAAAAATAGTACATGTTGAAAGGAACAAGGAAATATATGAAACTGACAGAGGGGTCTAGGTGGAATAGGTGGGTGTCCATGAATATCCATCGGATTACTGTTCCCTCCCATGGAAAAGTGCAACTTTAACTCTCAGTTGGGGGCACTTCTTTCACTTAGTTGAGCACACTCTTAGTCAACAATGAGAGTGCACTCAGTGATTGTGCCCTCTTCGCTCCCAGTTAGAGTGAATTCCTTGCCATCAGTAGTTGTGCTCTCTTGTGCTTCATGTATGTGCCCTTCCTTTGGTTTTTTTAGCACAATCCTAGAAAATAGGAGCCCACTTCACTTCATGCAACTAAATCACTCATCAAATGATAAGTGGCGGGCATGCATGAACTTTCCTTGCAATTCAAATCCCTTTATAACCAACCCAACTACCATTTATTCTCACAATCATTCTTAACTCTAGGATGACCACACTTCTTCACATCAAGAAGATGTAGAAATTTCTTGTAGATTCAAATTACTTAGGTGATTTTATAACAGAAAACACTTGAATATACTCTACTCATTAGCGGAAATAATTAATCGATCAAGAAATCATGAAGCATACAAGAGAGAGAATTCAACCAACACATTAGACAATGATTTCGTGGAGAAATCCACACCTGAAATTCCCTTCTATCTATATATTGCATTAGTTAGAAAACATGGTAATATTACAATGTTTTTCTCAAGCCTGAGAAACCTTTGCACTATCTCTATATGTCTCACAACTTCCTAAACAAGCCTATTACATAGGGGAATTTCTCAATTGGAATTGCACAATCCTCATAGGCCTTCCTTTGACTGCATGCACCACCTATACAAATTGGATGATTATACAACTGATATTACACTATCGTTGAACTCCAATATCAACTAAGTAACTCTAAAACATGGCATGCATGGATTATTTATGAGTGAATCATCAATTAATTGGTGGAACACATGAAGCAACACCCAATTGTTTGACCTCCTACTAGTTCCTCCATAAGTTGGAACTAGTTTAACTCAATTTAACTCAGTTAAACTCAATTAATTAATTATAACTCAAAATAAACTCAACTAGGGTTCCTATAAAGTAGGATACAATATACATGACTCAAGTTAGACCCTTAACGCGAATTTACTAAGCCAACTAAGTCAAATTAACTTATTTAACTTGTATAAGTTGTCTTGTGATGTGGAATTACAATTTTATTCCTAATTTAATTCAAGGACAAAATTAAATTAGGATTTTCTTGTTGCATTTTCAACACTCACTCTCAACAAGAAAGGGATTAGTTGATACCCCAATCCTGCCTCTATGGAGCTCAAATTTTCCTCTTGATAGTGCCTTAATCAAGATGTCTGCGTCCTGTTCCTCTATAGGAATGTACTCTAGCAACATGATTCTCCTTTGCACACAATCTCAGAGATGGTGATACAGGATGACAATATGCTTTGACCAATCATGCAAAATGGATTCTGAGAGAGTTTGATACAATTATGATTATCATAGGAAACCACTGTAGGATCCATTTGCTAACCAGATAACCCAATGAGGATTGTCCTCATCCAGATATCCTCATAAGCTGCTTGACTATCAACCATGTACTCTACCTCTGTCGAACTAAGTGCAACCAATCTCTACTTCCTGCTATACCAAGAAACTTCTACTGACCTAATATTGAATATTCCCCCTGATATGCTCTTCTTGTCTAATGGTCTCCTTGCCCAATCTGCATCTATGAAGCCCTGAAGCTTCACTCCCTTTGTCCATATGTACCAGAGATAAAACTGAGTGGAGCCTTTGAGGTATTTCAACACATGCTTAGATGCCTTCCAGTAGAGTTTGGTTAGCTTAACCATTGCTTGACTAAGTTGGTTAACTACAAAACATATAAACAATTATGTGTTCACCAAGTACGTAAGTGAACCCAAAAGTTGACTGTAAATAATAGCCTCCACTACTTCAGTTGAAGTAGCATCTTCCTTCCTCCAATTCGCTGCTAGAGGAGTTTACATGGGTTTGCTTCTCTCCATGTGGAACTTCTTCAATATCCCATTGGCATACTTTCCTTAAGAGACAAACAATTCATCATCTCCTTTCCATACTTCCATATCAAGGAAGTAATCCATGAGCCTCATGTCCTACATCTTGAATTCTCTTGCAAGATCCTCCTTGCAATATTTTACCAACTTATCATCACCTGTAAGAATTAAATCATTGACATAAAATACTATACTCAATAATTTGCCTTCAACCACAATATGGTAAAGGTTTTCATCTACTTCACTTTTGGTGAAGCTAAACCTAGTGAAATAGTTGCCAATCTTGGTGTACCAAGCATGTTGTTACACTGAAATTTGTCACCATGACTATCTGCAGTTAATATGGCTCCATCAGTAGTCATATTATCCTCCTTGTCAAGCCTTATACCTCTGCTCTCCATGTCAAAACTTCAAAAAAGAGAAAAAGTCATTAAAAATCATGTTTATCTCTGGGTACGCAGGTTCTCTCTACCTTGCCTGTGTGTACGCATCCCAAGCTCATTGTACCTGCGTACTTGTACGCTCTGTAAGCCAAGGGATGGGTGCGTACTCCTGTAAAGGTCAAAAGGCGCGAGTTTCATCTTAAAAAAGTTACTTGTGGTCACTTCTAGAGCTTTCTAGAAGAGTGTTTGACGTGTATTGAGCGCCTCCAGATGGTTCATGCATCCCTATGATAGAGGAACTTATCCCATCAAGAGAGGAGCTACCCCATCCAAAAGAGAGAGTATCCCATTGATGTTGGAACTGAATAACTTCCTCTAGAACACTATAAATATAGCATTGGGCCAAGGGAGGGGAGGTTGAAAGCTGAACATTCCAAAGGGTAGATGCTGCTGGAATTAGGACTTCCATTGTAAGCTTGTGAGGAGAGATTACCATCCTTTCTTGTTTCATTTGGAAGTGGGTGAGCTTGTCAAAGTAGAGGAAAACTCTTGCTGGACCCTGGGAGGAACTTGCACAACACCAAGGCTCAGGTTGTAATGGTTTCTTTTTTGTTTCCTTAATACAAATAAGTCCATTCTTCTCAATGATTTGTTGTTAATGAATTGTTTCATATACTCCTTGGTCTATATGTTGAATATGCTTTGTTTTATGGAATATTCAGGTGTTATGTAATCATTTGGTTGTTAGTGTATGCAGGTTTCAAAGTGAAGGAGGAGCTCATCTGGATCGACGAGGCTAGACTGCTGCAACAAGCGTTGGACTTGAGGTAGGATCGAAAAACACTTGGTTTCTCATAGAATAATGTATGTTTAGAGAAGGATTGCTCTTAATTGTCTTGTTTGTCACTAGAGAGTCTGAGACTCCTAGGGAGGTTAGTTTTGTCAGCAAAAATAACTCTTTCCGTATGACAAATTGGCGACTCCGCTGGGGAATCCATTGATGTGATTGATTTTTCCTTTGAGTATTACTTTGATCTAAAAAGAGTCTTTTTTCTTTTGTTTTTGATTGCTTGAATGTGTTTTTGGGTGGGTTAGCTTAGAGTCGAGTTAGAATTTAGTTTTTCTTCATTTTGCAGCAGTACGCACCCTCTGAGTTAGACACAGTGCGTACCTGTACGCACTATATCTTTGTACACAGAGCGTGGACGCACCTGGTTAAACAGGTTGCCTGCGTACCCTGTTAAAATTGAGAAAATTTCAATTTTATCCATTTTTTCCCTTTAGATTTTGTTTTTCTTAGTCTTTTCTACCCAGATCCACTGGTTGTCTGTCAAAAATCTTCACCTGAACTTGTCCCATTAGTGTCGAAAGTTTTAGTGAAATTCATTGAAAGTTTAGCATTAGGGTTTTGATTTTTGTATTGGTCTTGTAGTGACTTTGGATTTAGAAGTTGTGGAACCTTAGATATCTCTGGTTTTGTCAGTCTTCTTAGGAGTCGGACCAGTCGTAAAGTCTACCCACGTGAGAAACCTACCTTTGTGTTGCCTCTTTGCGAAATCTCAATATAGCTTGTTCATTTAAAGTTGTGAATTTCATTTTCAAAAAGAACAAAAAGAGTTTGATTTTTTGGTTTGATTAGTTTTTGATTCTGCATAAACTAGTCCTTGGACTGATTGTTGCCAAGTAAAACATCCCAGAATCATCTTAGTAGGCTTTTGCTTCTTAGATTTACTTTTTAGGTAGATTTAGATAAATTCCCTTTGATTTACTTTTTGAGTGAGTTTTCATAGATTTTCATATATCTTGAAATTGCTTTTGATTAGATTAATTTTACATGCTTTATTAAATAGGTAAATATAAAAGGTCTCCTTTGCAAAGTTTGTTTTAGAGTAGCATTTGACGTCTTTGAAAGAGAAAGGAATTTTTTGTGAAGTGAAAAGATAAAGAGATTGTTTCTTTGATTGTCTATTAAGAAAGTTGTTTTTATCAAAAGATTGCATTCTCTCAACTCTCTTAATTAGAGGATTCATTGAAACGAAAAAGTACTGTAAATCATCTTAGGTGCATCTTTCTAGAGAATTGGAGTCGAGTCTATACACCATCAAGTTTCATCTCCATCACCTTTTGTCTTAAAGAACATGCATTAAAATCAACACTTAAAGTAACATTAACTTAGAAATTTTTATTTTACTAGGGCTCTGAAGCACCAATATAGATCAAGCTAGTGTCTTGGAGTAGGTGAGTAATTAACTCTCCAAGACTATAAAACCAAACGAGTAGCTTATCTTGTGATAGGATAAATCCAGCTGTTGCATTTATACTCCGGGAAAGCTCCTCTTAAAGGAGAAGCACGAGCTCATGTCCGAACCAGTGAGGGGATCAATTCTCCCTCGTTGGGAACGACGCCAGACACGCACGTATTACAAACGGTAAACCTCAGATTATTGTTGAGGAGCCAGGGGATCACTTATCGGTAAACCTTGGATTGACCATTGTCAAGGAGACGGTAAGGGGATTGAGCTTGTTACTCTGCCCTTGCGTGCTGTCGGAGTGTAGACTATTCCCCCAGGTGTATTTGTTGCTGTTGGTGACCTTAGTGACCATTATCTTAGGATTCTACCCAAGGTGACAGTGGAGGGAAGATCCCACTGTACATGGAGCAGACGTCGGCTAGACTCACTTGGATTTTCTGGGGGGTTCACTTCACTCGAGACGGTTAAAGTGGAGGATCTTGGTCCAGTCTATTCATTAAGTAGGTTTCCAGGGTAACTGTTCCACCCGCTATTTCTGTACTGAATCCTACGAGGTTGGATTTCATCACCAACTAGTGTTTTCGGTCTGGAAGCTACTGTTTGTGTTTGGTTTGACGCCCTAGATTCTTTAGGCGTATGTTTCAAAATTGATTGGTTCTTTAGCGACTTTAGGTGTTTTTCTTGAGATTTTACTTTGTTTTCGTGTGTAGTAGTTAAAAAAATTTAGCTGTGGCTGAATACCGAGACGCTCCCGTAGACTTCGGGGCGAGTCTCCTAAAGTTGTTAGTTTGGCCGATATATTGAGGCGAGCCCGTAGAGCACGGGGTGCACCTCCTGAAGAGGACCGGCCTTATTACGAAGGATTAAAAATCCTTGTAACTCCTGCTGGCAGTAAAATATTTTCACCTGAAGAAGGAGAGTCTTCATTGGTAGTCCACCCGGATTACCAAGGTCTAGAAACAGGATATGATCCTGAAGCTGTTGAGGTTTCCGAACTTACTGGTAGTGTTACATCTACCGGTGATATAGGTGAAGAACCTCAAATATCCGAACCTGTTACTCCATCTTCTAGT